>PVJX010004624.1:0-19358 GCA_004027295.1 Dolichotis patagonum
ATTTTGATGGGTTTTCCTTTATAGGTGATCTGTTTCTTTTCTCTGATGGCTTTTAATATTCTGTTCTTATATTGAATTTCTGGGATCTTGATTATTATGTGTCTGGGTGTAGCTCTGTTTGGGTTGTAGGTGGCTGGAGTTCTGTATGCTTCATACCTCTGCATATCATTTCTTTTTTCTATGTTTGGGAAATTTTCCTTAGTAATTTCTGTGAATAGCCTTTGTAATTCCTCTGTTTTGACTCCTGCTTCTTCATTCACATACTTTATTCTTAAGTTATAGATCCTCTTGTCATCTTCCAGTATTTGTATCTTTACTGCCTGCTCCCTTGTTATTTTTTAGAGATCTTCCCTTTCATGACCCCACATTGCAAGCATGTGTTCAATTTTTGATAGTCTATCTTTAGTTTCTTTCAAGCAGTTTTGCCAGCTTTCTATCGAGTCTTTAGTTTCCTGATAATCTTTTTGAATTTGCTTCATGAAATCTAGGTTTTTTCTGAATTCTTCATTAAATTTTTCTCTCCATTTTTGTTCCTCCATTCTTCTGTCTGTGTCTTCTTGAGAGGTGCCCAGCCCTTCTTTTATTAATCTACTTATCTCTTGTTTAATTTGAATTAATATTTCAGTTTTGGTCCCGCTTACGAGGTCCTGAATATATCTCTTTATGTCCGCTAACGCTGTGTTTGATGTTGCATTTTTGCTGCCCTCAATCTCTTTTGTATTTACCTCTTCTGGATCAGTGTTCTCAGGGTTGGGGGCTGGGAGTTGTTTCTTATTTCTCCCTTTCATCATGTTTTTGGTTCCTTCCATACAAGTGTACAGTGCAATGCCCAGACCCTTTACTTGTTGGTTAAGGCTCGTCTGGAGGACACAGGCTAGGAGCTTTAGCCCTCTTCAATAGGTTATTAGAGATTAGAGTTCACCCACAGGCAGTGTGCGCTAGCTCCTCCCTTCGGGACCAGTCAACCTTTGCAGGCCTTCACTTATCAGTGTGCACTGATCTCAGGGAAGTAATATTGAAGTGACTCACTGGGTCCCCACCAGGGGTGTGGCCTAGTCCAAGCAGATTCCACCAATCCGCTCAGCGAGGGGAGCAACCAGCTGAAGCCACTTCCTTATGGAGTTAGAGCTGTCCTGCCCAAATCCAACATGTTGTCCAGTTGGTTTCCCTTTTCCCGTGGGAGGGTCTTATTCCCATCACTCACCACGTGTTGATGCCGGTCCCCGTGAACTGCAGGGCTCCCTGAACTCTCACTTCAGCTCAGCTGTGGTGGGAATTCACGGTGCCTCTGGGTGGGTCACATTCAGGGCTGGTCCGGGTGAGCTGCACACAGGGCTGTTCAGCTCTGTGCTCCAGTGGCTCAAGCCAGTCGCTTTGGTGTGGATCGCTTGCTCAGGTCGGGCAGTAATTCAGGGGGCTCGAGGAAGGTGCCATGCTTGCTGATCTTAGCTTCTCTAATGGTAGTCCCAGGACCTCATATTCGAGCAGTTTTTTGCACTTTAGTTTTTTCCTGGGTTGTGAGAGTCCATCTCTATCTGTTTGGGTCTCTCAAGGGTGTTTTATTCTGGCATTTGAGCTGTCTCTCTCAGAGAGGGTCTCTCTCCTGCTACCTACCAGTCCACTATCTTCTGAGTTGTGCTTTCCCTAACAGCTTTTAGTATGCTGTTTTTCTGTTGTATGACTGAGACCTTAATCATTATATGTCTGGGTATAGATTTATGTTGGTTGTTACTGTTTGGCATTCTATATGACTTACTTATCTGCATATCAGATTCTTTCCCCATGTTTGGGAAATTTTCTTCTATTACTTCTGTGAATATTTTGGTTATGTCATTTGCATTGACTCCTGCCTCTTCCCTCATACCTATTAATCTTATATTTTTTTCTCTTGGCATCATCTTGAAGCTGCTGGATTGACACTTCATGCTGCTTTGTTATTTTTTTTTAAAATTTTATTTAAAGAGAAAAAAAACAAACAAAACAGAATAAAGGGTAGCAACAATACAGAATTCCAAGGAAAAAAGGAAAAGAATGAAAAAAAAACACTAAACAATCATTACGTTACAAATTACATACTGACATCTTGGAAACAGTTGTTGAAATTACAAAATTAAAACATGCAAAGTAGACATTCAAACAGTGACACTGTTAACAGTTCTGCTCCATGATCTGACAAAAACAGCAATATGGTCATCCATCTTACACACTCAAACATACATGCAATTATATCAAAAGGGTAAAATTAGACACAACAAAGCAGAACAAAGTGAGTCACAAGAAAGCAATGTAAGAGTCATAAATTTCAAAGCTAGGCAATCAGAGATATTCACTCTATCATATTAACTCTTGTTTTCTTCCAAATATTTTCCATATTGTCACATACAGTGAATTCACATGAAACAACATAGTATAGAACTGATCAGGATGAGGGAGGTATTTCAGGTCTTCAAGATCAGAAGATAGGGAAGCCAAGAATGGCTGTCAGTGTCTCTCATTCTCCTAAAAACAGCTGTCCATACCTTCATGTGTGTTGAACTTAAACAAAACAAAACATCACTTTGAACAAAGAATGATAGTATTGCTGGATTTCACATCATGACATTACGGATTTGGCACTGGGTACTATAGTGTCTCTTTTTCTTCAAAGTACTTGTTCATTTCAACATGCGTTATATAGTTGGTTCTTGTAAACTGTTTATAAGCTCTACATATGTATGAGTCTCTACATGTATATCTATCCTTTCTGTATTAGAGGTAAAAAAAAGCAAAGCAAGACGAAACAAAACAATTCCTAGAAAAGCATGAAGCAAAAAGTCATATAAAACCACAATACAAGGTGATCTATAATGGTTACCATGATGTCTCAGCAGTGTATAACAACATTAATAAAAACAAAGCATTGGAGATATTATAAGACTTCAAAAGCAGGTAACAATCAAACCAGAATGGGTATCTTAGTGAATCCAGTCATCTTCAGTGTAGTTGCTTATACTCTTAGACTTGATGCTATCAATCCTAACAGATTTGAATAAAATCAGTCAATACAAGATAGCAATCTAACAAACTAGATTCAAATTAAGATAAGTCATAATAAGACAGTATAAGTTATACAGGGCTTCAGATTAAGTTGATTCAGAAATTAAGGGTGATTACCATAGTATGTCCTCTTATTTTGGGCATAGCTGACCGTGTCCTCAAGTCTAGTGTAAGTAGACAAACTGGAACAGCATGTAATCCATCCAAGAAGAGTGATAAGAATAATGTAGATTTTAAATCTTGTTACACCATTAACAATATCCTCTGCCTTCCTTTTTTAGACAGTTCCTCTCCTTTCACTCCCATAGGGTGCACTGCTTATTTTGGGTCCCACTGCCTCCCTATATAGAGCATCTCAGTGGACCCTATCTCCTGATCTACTCTGCCTGTGTTTCTCTTTGTTAGTATTGCAAGACCCTCTATACTAGAGATTATAGCCAATCTTCTCTGCCTCATTTCTGCTATTCTATTTTTCTGCCATTGATAGTCTATTTTTCTCTTCCACTCCACTGTCTGCCCCGTTTACTGAGGCCTCTCTGCCACTGTTTCCTGAAATGTTCATATTCTTTTTCTCTCTTTCTAAAATGTCCTTCAGTATTTTTGTAGGGTTGGACTGGTGGTCACAAATTCTCTCAGTTCTTCTTTGTCATGGAAGCATCTTGCTTCTCCATTAATTTCTAGAGAGAGTTTTGCAGGATACATCAATCTGGGATGGAGGTTGTTCTACTCCAGGGCTTGAATTATTTCACTCCAAGCTCTTCTTGACTTAATGGTCTGTACTGATAAATCTACAATGATTTTGATGGGTTTCCCTTTATAAGTGATCTGTTTCTATTCTCTGATGACTTTTAATATTCTGTTCTTATATTGAATTTCTGGGATCTTGATTATTATGTGTCTGGGTGCAACTCTGTTTTGATTGTAGGTGGCTGGAGTTCTGTATGCTTCATAAGTCTGCATATCATTTCCTTTTTCTATGTTTGGGAAGTTTTCCTTAATAATTTCTGTGAATAGCCTTTGGAGTACTTCTGTTTTCACTCCTGCTTCTTCATTCACACGCTTTATTCTTAAGTTATAGATCCTCTTGTCGTCCTCTAGCTTTTGTATTGTTACTGCCTGCTCCCTTGTTATTTTTAAGAGGTCTCCCCTTTCATGATCACACATTGCAAGCCTATGTTCAATTTTTGATAGTCTATCTTTAGTTTCTTTCAAGCAGTTTTGCCAACTTTCTATGGAGTCTTTAGTTTCTTGGTAATCTCTTTGAATCTGCTTCATGGATTCTAGGTTGGCTTTATATTCTTCATTGAACATTTCTCTCCTTTTATGTTCCTCCATTCTTCTGTCTGTGTCTTCTGGAGAGGTGCCCAGCCTTTCTTTTATTAATCTACTTATCTCTTTTCAACTTAAATTAATATTTCAGTTTTGATCTCATTTATGAGGTCCTGATGATATCTCTTTATGTCCCCTGATGCTGTTTTCGATGTTGCATGTTTGCTGCCCTCAATCTCTTTTATATTTACCTCTCCTGGATCAATATTCTCAGGTTTGGGGGCTGAGGGCTTTTTCTTATTTGTCTCTCTTGTCATGTTTTTGGTTCTTTCCATACAAGTGTATAGTGTAATTCTCAGCCCCTTTTCTTGCTGGTTAGGGTTCTTCTGGAGCACATAGGCTAGGGGCTTCTGCCCTCTTCTGTCTGCTATCAGAGTGAAGTGCAAGCAAGGGCAGTATATGCTGGCTCCTCCCCTCTGGGCCAATGAACCTTCACGGGCCTTCACTGCATCAGTGTGTGCTGTGATTTGTGATGACCCACTGGGTCCCAGCCCAGTTCAAGCAGATCCCACCAATCTGCTCTGTGAGGGGAGCAACCAACTGAAGACGCTTCCTTACAGAGTTAGGACTTTCTTGCCCAACTTCAATATGTCATCCAGTTGGTTGCCCCTTTCCCATGGGAGGGTCTTATTCTCATCATTCACCACGTGTTGATGCAGGTCCCTGAGAACTGCTGGGTTCCCTGACCTGTGACCTCAGTGCGGCTGTAGTGTGAATTCACGGTGCCTCTGGGTGGGTTGCTTGCAGGTTCAGTTCTGGGCCAGTCATGCTCAAGGCTGTTTAGCTTCATGTGGGCCACTCAAGCCAGTTGCATTGGCGTGGGTTTGGTTGCTCAAGACGATCTCGGGCACGAAATCAGGCAGCTCAGCGAGAGTGCCATGGTCACAGATCTTAGCTTCTCTAATGGTAGCCCTGGAACCTCATATTCAAGAGTTTCTTTCCCTTCAGTTTCTTCCTGGGTTGAGAGAATCCATCTCCTTCTGTTTGGGTCTCTCCAGTGTGTTCTATTCTGGCATTTGAGCTGTCTCTCTCAGAGAGGCTCCATATCCTGCTACCTCTAGGTCTACCATCTTTTCACGTCTCTCTGCTTTGTTATTTTTAAAAGTTCTATCTTTTCATGATCACTAATTGCATTCCCATCCTCGAGGTCCAAAATCCTATCCTTAGCTTCATTTTAATGTTTTTTTTCCCAGCTTTGAATAGAATTTTTGTTTCTTGGATGTCTCTTTGAATTTGTTTCATGAATTCTGCATGTTTTCTATATTGTTCATTCAAGATTTAAATCAGTTTCCTATGCTCCTGTACTTTTTTCTCTATTTCTTAAAAGCATTAAAATTATTCCACATGTTATATCACACCACAGGGCATTGAAAATAGAAATCAGTGACCAGAACTCACAGAAAAGGCAGGAACACATAGAAATACATACACATTCATAAGGAACCAAAGGGTCACAGAGAAATAAAAAGTAATTCAAAAATTTTTGAAAGTTAATGAGTCCTAAGAGAAAAGTTAATTAAAATCAGTGCTCTCATTAGGAAAACTGACCAAGCTCAAATAAAAAAGCTTATTAAAAATCCTAAAATATTTCAGAAACAGCTACAGTCCAGCCTCAAATCAAAATCATGGTAGGAAATTATGAACATTAAAGTAGAAATGAATAAAATGGAGATTAAAAGCAGTTAAAAATACCGATGATTTAAAGAATTGTTTCCTTGAAATAAGAAACAAAATAAATAAGCCCTTAGGCAGAGTTACCAAAGAAATAAAGATTTACCTCAATCCAATTAAAAATGAAAAAAGATGAAATCACAATAGATATCATTGAAATACAGATGGCAGTGAGTAACTATTTTGAAAATTTGTATTACATAAGATTATTAAATTTTGAAGAAATATATTCTTTTGATTTTATGTGAATTTTACATTTTGCAGATTCCTAAATTCATATGAATTATCAACGCCAACACAAGAACACTCAAACATGCTAAATGCACAATAACAAGCAATGAAAACTGACACAGTAATAAAGACTCTGTCAACTAAAAACACATCCCAGGACCAAATGGAGCCATTGCTGAATTCTCCAAAATTCAAGGATATTGTATCATCAATACTCCTTCAAACTCTTTTAAGAAATTGAAAGGGATGGAGCACTCCTAAATTTCTGTATGGAAGCCAATACCACTCTGACTCCCAAAACATTTAAAGACTCAACTAAAAATGGAAAGTATAGGCAATCTCCTTAATGAACATAGTTACAAAAGAACTCAAGATATTAACTAAGAGAATGAAAGACATCATCAGAAAGTTCATACATCACAATCAAGTATGTTTGATTCCAGTCATGCAAGAATGATTCAACATATGTAAACCAACAAATGTAATATGTCACATAAACAGAAGCAAGGTCAAAAATAAGAAAATCATGTCAATATATGCATAAAAGGCATCTGGCAAAATCCTTTAACCTTTCATGATAAAATCCCTGAAGAAATCAGTATAGAAGGACCATACCTGAACTTGATACAAAGTATTAATGAAAAAATGATAGCATCATAGTAAATGGAAAAAAAACTAGAATCATTCACCCTAAAATAAGGAACAAGAATAGGATGCTCACTAACACCACTGCTATTCAACATAGTACTGGGAGTATTAGCCAGACCAATCAGACAGTAGAAGGAAATACAAGGGACACATACAGGAAAGGAAGAACTCAAATTATCATTACTTGCAGATGACATAACACTTTTCATAGAAGGAGAAAGCAATTCCATCAAAAACCTTGTACAATTAGTAATCAACTTCAGCAGTGCAACAGGATATAAGATCAATGCACAAAATTATTAACATCTGCATATGCCAAAAAGTAACTTGATTAGAAGAAAATTACAAAAAGCAATACCATTCAGAGTAGCTTCCAGAAAAATGACATACCTAGGAATTGACCCAACCAAGAATGTGAATAACCTCTACAAAGAAAACTACAGTACTCTGAAAAAGAAGATTGAAGAGGACATCAGAAAATGGAAAGATGTTCCCTGCTCCTGGATAGGCAGTACCAATACCATCAAAATGGTTATACTTCCCAAACTATTACACAGACTTAATGTACTCCCACACAAAATACAAAGAGCATACCTTACAAATCTAGAGAAAAGAAATGTAAAATTCACATAAAATCAAGAGAAACATAGAATAGCAACATAAGTTTGGACAATAAAAGCAAATCAGGAGGCCTTACAATACCTAAAGTCAGGCTATATTACAAGGCAATAATGATAAAAAGAAACGTGGTACCGGTAAAAAAGAAAAACACAGATCAATGGAAGAGAAGAGAAAATACAGAAACATCCCAACTCATTGAGCTATCTGACAAAGGGTCAGAAAGCATATGCTGGAGTAAAGATAGTGTATTTAACAGGTAGTGCTGGAAAAACTGGGTAACTGTTTGCAGAAGATTGAAATGGGACCCATATCTCTCCCCATGTACTAAGTTAAATAAAAATGAACCAAAGTTATGCATATTAAAACAGAAACAATGAACCTACTGAAAGATAGGTAAAATCCTTGAAGCCCTAGGTATAGGAGAGAGTTTTGTAAACAGTATAGCAATTGCCCATGAAGTAACAGAAAATATCAACAAACAAGATTACATCAAATTTAAAAGCATCTGTACAACAAGGGAAACAGTAGTGTGGGTAGATAACCTACAGAATGGGAGAAAGGTTTTAATAGCTACTCCACTGAGTAGCATATGTAAGGCACACATAAAAAACTCAAAAAATTAGACCACCTAAAACAAAAGACTCAGTGAAGAAATGGACAAATGAAATGAACAGACATTTCACAAAGGATGAAGTATATATAGAAGTGACTGGTATCTCTGACCATTAGAGAAATACAGATTGAAATAATGCAAACATTACATCAAAAAATATCAAATTCTGGTGAAGCTGTGGCAAATAAAGAACACTCTTGCATTATTTGTGGGAATATAAACTAATAAAATCATTACAGAAATAATTTTGATGATTTCTCAAAGAACTAATATTAGAAATTTCATATGAGCTAGCTATCCTTCTAGATAACTTCCCTAAAGAGCTTGAGACATCATAATACAGCAATACATGTATATAAATGTTTATAGCAGTATAATTCATAGTAGCTAAATACTGAAAGCAGCTTGTATACCCATCAACACATAACTGGGTAAAAATTATGGTGTCATGTATGATAGAATGCTACTTGTCTATAATGAAGGACAAATTTGAGACATTTGTAGGAAAATGTATTCACCTGGGAAAAACAGTGCTGCATGAAATAAATGAGATGCACAAGTTTAAGTACCTTATGGTATATCATTTGAGTACTGGACAGTACAACGAGATCAATAAAGAGTGGATAGAAGGAGACCAGGGGACAGATTTCTTGCAAATAGGGAGGGGCCCAAGAGACCCAGATCAAGGAGGGTGAGGAGGAGCAGATGGGAAACAAGTAGAATAAACATAGGCCACGCACAGCAATCTAATAACCTCAAGTAAACGTGCCATAAACATGATGTAAGTTTAATAATATCAGTAAGAATGAAAGTGAGGAAAGGGGAAATAGAGGAGGAGGGAGGGAGAAGGATGGTGAAGGGGACTTTAAAAAAAGGAAGCAAATTATATTACGTACGTGTACTCCTTAAGATGGTTGCAAAATGTACGTACTGCAAATGTACACTAATAAAGTAGAACAATGCTTAATTACTGTTCTGCAGTGCTATGGGCTAAAATTCTGACTGAGCTGAAATCAAGATGGAGGCAAATCTGTGTTCCATTCTGGAAGCTCTGGAAGGAAATAATTTCTCCTGTTTTTTCTAGTGTGTAGAGGCCCTCCAAAGTCTTGCATCATGGTTGTTCTCACACCCTTAAATCCAGTATACAACAGCAATTTAGGTCTTCACATTTCAAGATTCTGACTTCTGACTTTCCCTTTTGATTTTAAGAGCTGGGATGATCACATTCATCACATCTGCATCATCCACATGTTTCCTATTTTAAGGTCAAATGAGCAGCAAAATTAGTCCCATCTGTGACCTCAATTCCTCTTTGCCAGATAAAGAATTATATGCACAGTGTTCAGGTATTAATTGGATTGTGGAAATCTTTGGGGGTGCTTTTTCATGTCTACCATATTTACACTGGATCTAGAGCTCTGTAAGTAAAACACCAGAAGTTTTTGGGATGAATATTTTTTCTTGCTGAATTTTGAGTATGGCTAGGACTGTTCTTGAGTGAGTGGGGCTATTATCCTGAGTAGGGATGCTTCTTTGCTATGTAATTACTCCATCAACTAATCTCTCAGGCTTTCATGAGCCGCAGGAAAAAAGCATTTGGCAGCTGAAGAGAGCTTAATGTTACAGACGGAATTTGATGGAGGAAAGAGAGGACACAGAGTGGTCAGAGAGGAGTGTGGGTTCTATGTTGTCCTCCCCACCGAAGGCATCTGAACTTGTTTCTTATGCCTTTTGTAACATCTTATCCTAACAACATGCAGGGTCAGAGTAGTCTAAAAGTACTACTTAAAGTAGTAGTTAAATAAAAAAAAAAACTACCTGTGAAAGAATTCAATTGTTTCTCCACATAGTTTCAAAGCGAAGGCTAAGCATCCAATAGGAGCCTGTACGTGACCCAGGACATGGTGCTGCCCAGGGTCCCACGTTCTCACTTAAATGAGATGACGTATTTTAGACCCTTAGACCTGTGGATGTCAATCTGCTCTCTCTGTCTGAGATTCCAAATTCAGGCTCACTTACTTTTCTATTATTTCTCAACATGCTTGAAATGTGATACAAATGAATTCTTTGTTTTCTCAGATTGTTTTCTTTGTTATTATTTGTAGTACATACTGTTTATATTTCTTGAGAGGATCCAGTAAAGGCCTGTAATATATCTTAATGCCTTTTTTATTTTCTTTCCCTTCTCATTCTTTCACTCTACCCCTCTTTTTTTTGTTTTTATTTTATGAAAAATAAAGCACACTTTTGTGCTTTATAAGGGAATAACAATAGTTATTACACTGTGTATCGTTGTATTCAGACTACTCAGCAAGACATAAATCAAAAATATTCTCACAAAAAAGAAACAAAGGATAATAGCAAACTCTTTGCATCAATTAAGATCAAGTTTTAGCAGAAATGAAACAAATATTTAGTGAAATAAGTCAGACTCACAAGCTCAAATATCACATGGTTTTTCTTGTATGAGAAAATAAAGAGCAAAATAAATCCAAATTCCATTGTTTCAAAATATTTCAAAATGTATGCTAAAGTGCATTCTTTTGAGAGCATGAACAGATATGCAAACACCAACGTCATGCTTAGCATCTAAACAAATTTCGTCAAACACCAAGCTGTGATTCCACCCACACAGCACAGTTTGACTAAGGTGACCTGACTGGTTTCTACTTGGAATGGTCCCTGTAGCCAAGTGCCGGAAAGCATCACTCAGCTCCTCATTTCCAAGGGGCAGAGGGCTCGGCATAGCACCATGGACCGCCAGCCTGCTCCAGGGTAAAGTAGGGGAGCAGGGGTGTAGACACTTCTCTGGTCTCCTCATGTAATTTCAAATTCCAAACAAATTATCATTATTATTATCCTATATGTGTAGGATTAGCATTTTAGTACCTGTTTTCCTGCTTACCTCTGCAATACAATATTTTAATACTGAGGCAAAATAAGCTGGAAAACAAAATTATTACTCTAAGTTCAGAGTAGCAGGGATAGGAGTATCATAGATTTTCCTGGAAGTACATTCAGATTTTTAAAAAATCATAGTGTAGAAGAGGATGAGCTGTTTAAATTCCCCTTATACAACTAAATAATTAAATAATAAAATTTATCATATCAATGGAATCACAGTCCTAAAACACTCATTGTTCTCATGGAGAAATTTCTTTGAGGCAATAAATTTGCATAGATGAGTATAACCAACAGCAACAGCTCTGACATTAGATGAATCTGACATCATGTCTACATACACATTGTAATGCTTATTTAAATATTTTTAGAAACATTTCTATTCACCTCTGAGGCTTAGGCAATTGAGATACAGAGTTTTATGTTTTGTCCAATGAATAGCAGGTTAAAAGTTCTGATAATTAAAATTAATATTAACACTAAGTGTCTTGGTTACTTTTCAATGATTGCTGAAACCCAAAGTTAAGGAAGGAAAGGTTTACTGAGCTCGCAGTTTGTCAAGGTTTCAGTCCATAATCAACTGGCTCCAAATCAGGTTGCCGTGGCACAGGGACAACTGTTCAAGGTGGCAGAAGGCAGCGCAAGCAGTGAGAACATAAGTAGAAAGAACAAGCCTCTTTTCCTCCCTTATATTATTAGCAGGCTTCCTGCCCTCTGGTGGGTTTAGCCTCATACCATCTCCGTGCCCTCCTCTTGTACAGGCTCATAACATTTACAAAGTGAGGAGCCTGGCCCCCTGCTGAATTGCTTAGTGAAGCTTCTAAACTTTTCAAAATGACACACTGTATCAACCATTACACTAATTAATTAAGAATTTCCTTAACTGCTGTTTTGGTTAGGACATTTAGTAGAAG
The DNA here is from genome assembly GCA_004027295.1 of Dolichotis patagonum. Lineage (NCBI taxonomy): Eukaryota > Metazoa > Chordata > Mammalia > Rodentia > Caviidae > Dolichotis > Dolichotis patagonum. The sequence goes on from PVJX010004624.1 coordinate 11,965, forward strand.
AATATATGACACAGTCCTCTTCTTAAGAATTATGTAGTGTTATTGGAAAGTTAAGATATGCTTATAAATATAAAAAGGACACAACACAAAAAGTGAATTTCTTTTGTGTGTCGATATGTACTGGTTATGATGAGCCCAGTCATCAACAGGAAGCAAATCTGTGCAGATATGTTTGTACCAGACCATCTTTACCCGCCCATATAAAGTAGCCAAATAGTTAAGAATGATTTTCTTTCTTTCTTTCTTTCTTTCTTTCTTTCTTTCTTTCTTTCTTTCTTTCTTTCTTTCTTTCTTTCTTTCTCTTTCTTTCTTTCTTTCTTTCTTTCTTTCTTTCTTTCTTTCTTTCTTTCTTTTCTTCTTCTTCTTCTTCTTCTTCTTCTTCTTCTTCTTCTTCTTCTTCTTCTTCTTTGGTTGTTCTAAGACAGTATCTCACTTATGTAGTTCCAGGTTGACTTTGAACTTACTATGTAGCCTGAGTGGGTGTCCAACTCATAGTGATCCCCCTGCCTCAGCCTCCTGAGAGCTGAGATTACAGGCATGGGCCATAGCGCCCAGCTAGAAAGGCTTTCTTTACAAAGTTCAGCCAGTGAGTACAGAAGGATGGTGAGCATGCTGCCACTTCCCAGGCTCTCATACAAGAGCCGACCTTGGCAGGACCATCCACAAATGCCAAAAGCCTCTGCCATGGGCAGGCACGGGACTTTATGGTGGGTAGGGACACCTGGCTGAGTGCACTTCCTTAGTCTTGACTGTGTGTGTTCTTGACAGCAAGAAACACAAAGTGCACACAGCAGCACCAGGGAAGAACTTGAGCCAGATGTTAAGCAGCACTGCTAAGAGATTTCAGTCTACCAGCCACTTTGCTGGCAGAGAACGAGTAGAGGGGACAAGGGATATACTGGGACCATCTCCATGGAAAATCCTGAAACATGTATTTTTTTTCAAAAAATAAATGACAAGGAAATTTTGTAACGGTGCAGTCAGTTGGTAGTAAACAGAGACAAATGAGAACTACCAGGTCTATGCAATGTGTAGACCATGTTAGGGTCCTGTTATGGTTTGTGTCTGGAAGTTTCCCAAAAGCCTCATGTGGTCATGGGGGACAGGCTTTTCACAGGTGGCTGAATCTAGAGTTTGTGATTTGTTCTTTGTCTCGTGCTGGGATTGGGGACAGGAGTGCCACACAGGCCCCAGGGTGGGTAGCCTGCATGCAAAATAAGGGATGGAAAGCAGGCTTACTTCTCCCCTTTTGCCCTTATTTTGTCCTTTTGCTTTTGCTGTCTGCTATTGCCATGAATTGTTGCCCCTCTGTCATGTGCCATCCTGCCTCAAAGCCAGAAAATTATAGACTCAAACTTCCACAAATTGTGAGTTAAATAAACCCTTTCTTCCTTAATTTCCAGCATTGGGTATTTTGTCAACAACAAGAAGAATAAGAGATTCTGACAAGAACACAACGAATATACAGAAATATTTGGAACAAAGAAGGACTAAATTTAAATGTCCAATTTTAGATGAGGGCAAAGAAATATTTGTTACTTTAATATCAGTAACATTGCTACAGTTTTGTTTAAAAATTTACATTTTATTGATATACCAACTATATTGAATGCAATGATAATTTGACATTGGCCTTGAAATGAAGTTGGGTGTTGGGAGTTTATTGTAGCATTCCCAGTGCTTTGCACAGATTGAAAAATGTCTCCTATAGAGCTATTTTTAAAGCCACCTCTGCCAATCTTACCATCTGGGATCTGCTGGACCAGGTTAATTCATTTTCTGGGGCAGCAGGGTGAAGGTTTTACTACCTACACATGTGCTGTTTTATTTGTCTTTTACGTTTTCCTTACAAATTAATGTTTTAATGGAAGTCTAGAATTTAAGAATGTGTCTCAAACATGTCAGTGGGATTCTATTTCTTGTTCCTTTTGCGTACAGTTTAGGTCATGACTGTTGTGGCCTCTAGGTATGTCTTAATGAGTTGTCTTTTAGGAGATCATTTTCTTGATTCCTGTGCTGGAGACAAAGAGATATGCAAAGGTGATTTAAAAACTATTATTGGAAAGATTCTTCCCCCTATCCTGTATGAATCTTGCCTCAAGAATATGAAGAGATGCCTTTGTGTATCATCTCACCAGTATGATGGATGCTGGTGAAGACCGGGAGTCAGTGAACATTTCCTAGTAGACACACCAGATATAATTGCATAGGCATTAGAAGTTGAGCTCTTTTCCAATCTTTATCATAAGTATGTACTTTTCACCAAGCTCCTGAGAACCAGCAATGGATAATGCAATCTTTGGTAGTTGACAGCACTATTTTTAGAAAAAACATCTGAGCACTTGGTTTTATTAGAACTCCCTACTTTTGTGAGTGTAAATATGAGAAGCATGATCTGCATTCTTTAGAACTGTTAAAATTTAAGCAACTTCACGCAGTCCGCAGCTCTTGGCTAGTTGTCATGGAAATGAGATTCCTGGAAATAGGCTGGGGACCTGTCTGCAATCACAAGAACTGCGGCCGGAATCAGCAAAGTGCTCTGTGAATTAGTGCTATGGTGCAGTGAATTGATGGGATACCACTGCTCCCAACCCCTCCGGGTTTAACCCTCCGCTGCTGTGATTTATAAGGCGGCTCACAGTGCAGTCTGCTTATGTCTCCATCTGCATCTGAACTAGCTTCTCTGGAAGAACTTCACTTTTCATCTCATCAAATATTCCCCGACGTAGCAGTCACCAGTTTCTGAGGCAAGGATTACAGAACTTAACAAATTTGGGAAATATAACATCTCTTTCTTTTATTATTATAACGCCTATTAATTTCCATTAATTCCCAAAGACACAGCAAGCAGCCTGCTAACATTGCTCAGTGGTTTCCCATAAATATTTATTTAGTACTGCTAGTAATAAAAAATCACATAACAGAATTTTGGAAATTATACCATAGTTCAGTTATTGTCTCTAAATACTATTTTCTACATAAAATACACCCAAAGTTTTATCTGTCCAGTCCTTACCAATCAGTTCATGGTTGAATATTCCAAATGAAATGTGTGTAACCAAATGAATTCTTACATCCCCTCTTCAGGAAAAAATGTTTTTGTCTTCCCAGATGAAAGCTGCCTGCTGTTTGGACCTAGCTCAACAAGCCAGTCTGTGTCTCTCCTCAGATGGCCTATTCTGTGTCGTCATGAGATAGAAAGCGTTCCTGACCTGGCACAGCCAGGCTTTGCAGCTCTGTCTTCCACTGCCTGCTCCGACAGCTCAAGGGTGCTGATGCTAGAATCATGTCTTCCCTCCTCCGTGATCACTTTTCTCTTTTTCTCTCTCTGGATCATTTGGGTCACATAAAAATATGCCCCAAATATTCCACAGCATGCTCATGGAAAGAACTGTTTTTGTTCATTATTTTTTTCCTTTACTTTTTACTTTCGCTTCAAGTGTAAACAGACATTAAGGCTCACATCCCTCTGATGTCACCAATGTACGTATGTATCATCACTGGCTTCTCAGTTTAACGCGGTGTCCCTCCCTTTTCTGTTTCCTTTGTCAGGCCTTCTTTGTCTACCGGAGTTTTGAAGCTCAAGGTTTTCATTAGTCCTCTCATTAATTTCTACCTGTTTGTAGGCAAACAGGTTCAGAGGAAGTCAGAGTGGGGAGGAAATCACCCTGATAGAAACCACAAAGGTATCTTTATTTCTAGAAATGTTACCTTGAATATTATGGCTTAGATGTGGCCAGTGAGCTTCCCCATGCAGCCCCTTAATTGTACTTAATAACCCCATTGCCGACCTGCTTCCTGTCGGTGGACCCGACAGGAAGTTTCTCCTGTGCAGTGGACAGGTGGCTGAAGAACAAAAGGGGTATGTCTCCCCATGCCTGTTCATAATTCGAATGCAGTCTTCAAAGGCATTTCTATTCAGTGGGACAGAAATGAGCTGGAGAATGAAGACTCAGAGTCCACAGGGTGTTTTTCCTTAGGTGGATCTCACACGGGAAAAGGGAAATGAGAACTGAGCATATCCTCTGGCGCCTTCCTCCTCATGTGCTTTTAAATTTCATGCTGCAACCTTATATAGAAAGCATGGTTTAATGCGGCGTACAAACTCCAAAGCCACGCTATAAGCCATGAACTAAATCCCAGCAGGGAAGGCCATGCTGTATGAAAGGCACGCACGCGCACACACACACACACACACGCGCGTGCACACATACACACACGCACGCGTGCACACACACACACGCGCGCACACACACACGCTCACACACGCGCACACACACACACGCCCACGCACACACACACGCACACACACGCGCGCGCACGCACACACACGCGCGCACACACACACGCTCACACACACGTGCGCGCACGCACACACGCGCGCGCACACACGCGCGCGCACACACACACGCACACACGCACACACACACACACACGCGCACACTTTTTATTCCACTTCTCACTTCAGAGAAGTTCAGGAACATTACCCAGTCCAGGTTAGATGAGATTAAACAATGACTTATACAGAACATTTAAAAAATGCCTTTATTCACTCCACTCCAGTAATGAAGTCCCAGAATGAGATGAATTCACATGATGAAGCTTGGCTGGAAAACCCAGGAGCTAAGGTCAAGCACCTTGAGGGTCAACAACAACAGAAACACAAGGACATTGCTTCTTTTGCTCTGTCAGAATTTCTTGGTGTCCGTCTCTCTGTGTAGTAACAAAAACATGCATTCTCTTTCCTACCACTGGCACAAAGGAAACGATACCAGTGTTTCTCATCTTATTCTGGCCTTCAAGGTAGAAAGTCTGCATTCTGTCTGCACAGCTATTTCTCAGTGCTTATCATTTCTCTGAAACAGGCCTCTGTTTTATCTGCTGTAATCACACTGTCTTTATTTTGTTTTCAGTCTCCTCCTGCTCTTATTTTGATAGTGAATGGAAACTGATTTTTTTTTACTCATTCCACTTTCACCTAGAAGAAAATGTTGCCCATCTCAGAAATGCCACCCATGACCCACCCTAGCCTTACACTTGGGAATTTTGTCCAGGTATTTCTTACCTGTGTTAGTTTCTTAAATGCCATAACAAGTTACCACACACGATGGTTTTAAACAATATATTTTTATTCTCTTATTTTCCTGGGGACCAGATTTTAAAACTGAATTGTTAGCAGGACTACAATCCCTCCAGAACTCTACAGGGATCGTTCCTTACCTCTTGCATTGCACGTCGTCCAGCATTCCTGGGCTCATGGATACATCACTTCTCTCTCCGCCTCCATCTTCATGTGCCTCTTCTTTATATGCTTGTCTCTGGATCCTCTCTTCCTTTCACAGGGACATTAATCACTGAGGTTAGAGCTATTAGATCTAAGATGATTTCATCTTTATATCCTTAGCCCATGGTCTCCTCCTGGGTAGCATTGCCATGTAAGGTGACATTCTGAGGTTCTGATGGAAATGAATTTCAAAGGATATTCAGTCCACTACACTCACAGCACTAGTTAGTATACTTTACTCTGTCTTCACTTGTGTTACTTTTAATAATACTTATAAATCCTCTGTGGCTTTTTTCTTGGCATTTGAAGGAAATTCAGGAACAAAATGAAAGAAGAGTAAGTTGCCCTAACAAGACTGTGCCAAATCTTCAAAGATAAATCTTTTATTTTATTTTATTTGAAAAATGATAAAACCAGTGAAAATAAAACAGAAGAAAACCAATAAAAATAAACCAGTATAAAGTGATACAGGACTTCAAAATGTTACAAAACCAACGTTACAAAACCACAATGCCTTTTGTTGCCTTCAAAAATATCTGCAGATACTTTTGGATATAGTAAAAATTGAACAGATTTTATTTTAATCAGAATAGAATAGATATGGCCCTGAAGTAAGGCCAGCAGATTGCTATAGCTGCTGGTTTCAAACAGGAGCTTAAAAGAGAATTCTTTCTGTGGTCTGTTGGCCATTACAGAACTTTGGAAATGTAACAGTCAATTCCTCAGAAAGAAATAGCGGCTGTGAGTGTGGCAGGCTTTGGCAGCCCGCAAAAGAGAGACTCTGGTGCCTCGGGACCTGCCCTATGTGGTTGACTCCAGGTGCCGGGAGAACAAGGAACTCCTCCCATCTCTGGGGGACGACTGTGAGCCTGCCAGTGCGCAGGCTGAGAATCAAACATCTCATGTCATCCTGTGCCCTGTCCCGTGTCGTGTCCTCCCCCCACCCCTGGCTTAGCAAGTGGGAGCCAGTGAACTGGACATCTTGTGAAAAGATTGGCTACATTATTTAGTATGAAGTCCTATATGCAAAGATAAGGGCAACCATTTGGAAGAAAACAAGAGACAATATGACAGATAGTGAAGATCTCTGGTTGTCTAGCTTTGAAATTTGTGCTTTCTTATGTCCCGTTCTGTTCTGTTTTGTTGTGTTTAATTTTACCCCCTTTAAAAAAATTTTAAAAGAGGATCATAAGTTCAAGGTCAACCTAAGCTACATAGCAAAATCTTCTCAAAAGAATTTTTTAAAATAAAATCTCCTGAATATCTCTGTGTCTAACTACTCAAAATTATCAGCAAGAGTACTTCAAACTAAACATTTATATTGCCATAAAACTCATAGAAGTAGAACTAGTTTTGAATGAGAGAAACCTCCTGGAATCTAACCCAGTGATTCTCACCCAGGCTGGTTCTGTGGGAACATTTGGCGCTCTGGAGACATTGCCTGGGTGTAACAACTCCAAGAGAATTTGGGGTGCTGCTGGAATCTAGTCAGTAGAGGCCAGCAATGCTGCTATATGTCTTCAAGGCACAGCACAGCCCCATGGACTAAGAATTGTCTGGCTCAGGATACAAGTTGTTTTGCAGCTGAGAAGCCCTGAGTTAGGCCAATAATTATCATAAAAAGTGTAAATAGAGAACTTTGAAAACTCAGGTCACCATAGAGAACACAGTTATACCATTATTTACATCCTTTCTCCAAAGTGTGGAAATTTTCAGTGTAATATCCATCTACCAAAAGCTTATGGTAAAATTAATATCACACTGACCTTAAATTATAATCATAATTAATAACTACACATTCATAGGAATAGACCTGGGTAATCACTGTATATTTTTTCTTTTCTCTTTTGATTCATTAGTTAATATTCCATAAAACTATGCAATTACAGCTAGTTCCACACCTTAGAGGACTTACCTTAAAGCTTTCCAGCCCACACTCTAAGCACTGTAAATATCTTTCCCTAATTATTCTACTTCAAAACACAATCAAAGTGTCAGGTCAATGTTTTGCCTTATTCCAAAAAGTCTAATTATAAGCTTTGTTTGATCAGCAGGGCTTTGAGATGAGGAATATGTGCTCTCCTACTTTCATGGGATAGTGTGGTTCACT
>PVJX010004624.1:19458-91958 GCA_004027295.1 Dolichotis patagonum
ACAGGTTCTCACTAGATATTTTAAGCTAGCTTTGAACTCACTAAATAGCCCAGGATGGCCTCAAACTTATGACTATCCTTCTGTCTCAGCCTCCTAAGTGCTGGGATTATAGGAATTCACCACCATGCCTGATACAGAATAGAAGTAGAGAAAAAAGCAGTCTCTGCAAGTTTGGGCTAAGTAAAAGTAGAAAAAGAAGCACATCTTTCAGCATGAGGGCAGGCACATAAGAGAAAACAGAGTGGCCAAAACTCATGTTTTTAAGAATCAAAAAGAAGGGGAGAACAAAGCAAACCTGCTTGCCTCCCTGGTAAGCAGCCATGGCTCGAGCGAGTAGTGGGCGACCCAGGGAGAGACCCAGCCAGCCAGTGTCTCCCAAGATCTGTGCCATGTTGGAACTCAGAGCACTCAGCAGCAAAGCAACCTGCTCGCCTCCCTGGTAGGCACCCATGAGCCTACTGATGCGTGGGCTGAGAATCAAACACACACACACCCCGCATTAGCAAATGGGAGCCAGAGGTCTGAATATCTCTTGGAGGATGACCGTATGCAATATAGCAAATAGGGGGGATTTCCTTCTACTAACCCTTTGAAGGCAAATATTGTTATCGCTGTTTTGCTTTAGTTTGATTAATTGTATTGCTCTATTCAATACTCTGTTTTGATAATTTTTGTAATGTTCTGTATTTGGTGTGATTTTGTTATACCTGATTGAAAGGACAATTATTATGAAGATAATGAGATATACTATGGTACCTATTACTGTTATCCCAGTAACCTACTGTGATGTTCTGTACCAATTTCACTGCATTGTCTCAATTGGCTTTGTTCTGCCTTGTTCTGTTTTATTTTATTACCTTCAAAATAATAAAAAAAGAATAGAATAGAAACTTTTGGGCATACTTTTGGACATAGTAAAAATCGAACAGACTTTATTTTATTCAGAATAGAATAGAAACAATAAAGCCAAATTAATGAATGCAATAAAGGACTTCAAAACAGGCCACTAGTAAACCAAAAATGGCTCCCATAATATGTCTTGTTATTTTTCAAATATCTGCTCCTGTCATCAGATGTAACATAATCAACCAAACAAAAGAGAATAAAACCTAACTCTACAAGACAATGAAAATGTAATGGTTTCCCAGCCAGGATCACAGTCCAGGAATGGCACAGACTCTCCGAGAGAGGTTTGGGTGTGGCTGTTCCCCCACTGGCAGCAGCCAGTGCATGGCAAAGATAAATCCTTGTAAGTGTTTGCAACCCATGTTAAACTCAGGAGACTTTGCTAACATATTTAAAAATTAGAGAATTTAAAAAGTGTAGTTTTTTTTTTACAGGAATCCAACCTAAGTACACTGTAAAAGGAGCAAAATAAGCATTCTTCTTCTACTCATCTGGGCTCTGAGTACATTCCAGAAGTTAGGATATGAATCAACTAATAAACGGTTACCTGGTCTACACTTACTGCTGTCCAAAGTGTAAGCCAAACAAAAGACAGGCAAAGAGGCTAGAGATAGAGATCAACAAACATAATTACGTAAAATGAGGATACAGATGTGGCATATGGTCTGGCTAAATGAACTTTTGATATTATCTACATCAGTATAAAGCCTGTAACTCTGAGCTTGTGGAAAATGCAACACAGAGACTAGAAGAGGATAAGTCACGTGCACATAGTACTTGGTGCCAAACCTTACTGAACTTGTCCCACACCTGCCACTTCGGTCATCATGGAAACCACACGAGTCTTCCAGGCATCCTTTGGAAATACAAACTGGTCAAGCTGTCAAGACTCTGCTCTGCTTTTTTGTGATTATAGGAGTTTTCTCTTGAGTTTTTCATAAATGTCATCATATAATTATTTACACTATATCCTATTCATATATATGTTTCTTAACTAAAGAGAGCAGAGATTTTCTTCATTCTCAATTTTTCTTTCTTGTTTAGTCTTTAAATTTATCTTGTTTTTTGTTTGTCTTATTTTTCTCTTTGGTTTACACATATTTTCTTTTCCATCCAGTGTCTGCCTACTATAATTTGCTCCAAAGGAGGAGTAATTTTTTGTTCATCATAATAGTACACAGAAGTTGTAATTTAGCAAATACTGTATTCTGATTGACGTTGAATTTATGTTGACAGATTTTGCTTACAGCCCCACAACTTGTATTCGAATCAAAGTAACTTTTTCCACTTGTCTCCACCGAAACCATGATTTAGGTGTGCCATGGTTCACACATTGTGTCAACTGGAGTTGTCTCAAACTTCATTGGAGACTTCAGACTTGGACTCCAGCAAAGCTAAAACTATTAGGATCTTGGCAACTCTTGCAGATGGACTAAATGCTTTTAACATCAAGAGATGTGCATGAGTCTTTGAGGGGCCAGGGATGAGATATTATGTTTCTAATGTAATATAATGTTGATAGACTTAATATTGGTTCCTAAGGATTATTTAAACCTGTGTTATCATATTCGAGTTGTGAAATGATAAGAACACACATGACTTTGTATCTGGAGACCAGTTTAAAGGAATGTGTCTGATTGCCAAGCTGAGAAGTGGTGGATTGTTATTGCTGATGCATTGTGCTAGCTTGAGAAGTTTAGAAGTTTAACTGACTCAGCAGGAAGCCAGGATTCTTACTTTGTAAATATCTTCAACCAGTGCCAGAGGAGGGCAGGGAGATTTTGTGATTGCTACACCCGTCCTGGTGGTGGGAGGGGAAGTGTCTTGCTCTACCTCCTTTTTGCTCTTGTTACTTTGCTGTCTTCTGCTGCCTTGAAGTGTTGCCCCTGTGCCATGCCACCTGGCTTTGGAGGCAGTTGATTATGTACTGAAACCTCCACAAAATGTAGGCTAAATAAACCTTTCCTTCCTTGATTTTGAGTAGTGGGTATTTTCCCTCAGCATTGAGAAAAAAATACGTAAGACAAGATGTCTTTTTACTCTTCAAAGAATGAAGATTGAACGATCAGGCAGCATAGATTTGCTTGGGATCTGAGAGGCTCAGCAATTCACTGCTCATTTTCGATGGAGGTTTCAAGAAAATTGATATTTTTGCAAAAGGAAAGCTATGCTACTTTGCATTAATATGTCATCTCACTACTTAAATCCTCACCACTAAAATAGGCTCCAAAGCACTATTCTCTTTGCAGTGCCAAAGATAATTTTTTTGTTGCCATGATATTACTTCTCAGTGTAAGACCTTTTATTTAGAGTAGAATAGTTAGTGATTACTTTTATTTAGATCATCTTTAGTGACTCTTATAAGTGAAAACTCTTGAGACCATAGTAAAAAAATAAACTTCTTTTGAATCAAAAGATTCTTGAATTTATTTTTGGCAATTCTGAAACTCAATGGTTTGAGTAACCAGTGGGTAATTTTGGATTATTTTGTGCTAAAATTGCATTAAACTTCCAATGGATATCCTAATAAATGAAGCTTTAATCTGTCTGAGGAAATATTTTCTGTCTAGTAGTAGCTTCTAACCTGAAAACTTCTCTTTTGTTTAAGTTGCGAATATATGGTTGTGACTAGTCAATCACTATTCTGAATTGTGATAAGACAAAGCAAATGCAAAAGTGGTCTTTTGAGAAAAATTATAAAATTAGACTCTTGTAGTCACTAAATTTATGTTAATTATATCTGGTCAAAATCATATCCTGTGCATTTTAAAATTAATGTGTTGCTATAATCAATTGTCTCTCAATAAATAAGAGAACTTCATGAAATTTTAAGAAGTCCTTGTAATTCTAAGATTATTTTTAAAAGTTCTTTAGATTTTGACAAAGCTATCTCTGAAAGCTGGTGTATTAGCTTTTCTTTCTCTGGTACACATTGTTTGACATCCACAATTTAAAAGAAGAGGCTTAATTTGGCTTGTGCTTTCAGAAGATTCATTCCATGGTCTGCTGATTCCAAGGCAGAAGTATAGAGGAAAGGCATAATGGACCAATATTGCCTGGTTTGTTGTAGCCCAGAAGAAGAGCAGGGAAAAGACACTAGAATCAGGGACCATATGTGATTTCTACTGTGATGTCTCTATAGCACACTCAGAAGTATGCTTTCCTATCCCCTATGCAGATTCCAAGCCAATCAAGTTAGAAATTAAACTTAATCATCATAGCTGATATCATACTTGTGGTGTTTGATAGTTTGTTATTTACCAGTTATACCAAAGAATGTTTGGTTTATTGAAATTTCTAAATATTATTTGCTATTATCATTGAAAAATGAAGATGATTAAATTATCATTTTGTTTTCTGAAGACTTTGACTTAACTGACAGTTCTGTTCCCATGGGTCAACTGCAGACTCACTAAGCAGAAGCTAGCATATAATAGGAGAAAGCTTTGGGAAGCCACTTCTTCCTGATACACACTCTAACCTGTGAGATCCCCTCCAGAAAAAAAAAATTATGGCTATTGTTTACTTCTTTGAGGGATTTCTCAGCCTATGTGACCATTCTCATTTACATCTTCATTCTCTGTAAGTTTCTGTTCATTGATCAGATACAATCTACCCTCTCACCTCCCTGCACATTATCATGGGTCTCATGACTATCAGCTGTGCATCAAAAATCATTTGAATTTTAAAATTTGAACTCAGGGCATTGGTAAAGCTGGATATTTTTGGATTCTGTCACACCTGTAGGATTCTTCTAGTCTTTATGAGACCGTCATGGGGTTTCTGTAAAAAAAAAGAACTCAAAGACATTCCTGTTAGCTCTTTATAGTGGCTCTGGGTTAGAGTAGCGGGACTTCTAGTTGTCACTGTCGAGATTTAGCTATGAGAAAACGGGACCATCCTTACTTCTACACTAGCTTTCTCCTGGACAGAGCCCAGGAACGTTTATCTCCTTACTCACTGTTGTCCCACCCTAGAGTCCACCATCACAACGCAGTTTCCCTTTAGCAGACACTGTGTTGATGGAACCACACAATCATACAACCGAACATTGTAGATTTCAGGTTTTTTTCAAATAGTGCATGCTTTTATTCTCCATTTGACAGAACAATATTTATATATATTCATCCATTTTCTTTGATCCATTCACCTGTTGGCGGGCATCTCCACTGTTTTCAGGGCTTAGCTATTACGAATTAAGCCCTATGAACATGGATGTCCATGTATCACTCAAGTAATATGAGTCTTTAATTCTTTTGGAAATATACCCAACACGGGTATGAGTAGGTTCAATGGTATTTCTAGTGCTGTTTTTTTTATTCTCCATTCTGACTTACAGAGTGGTTGTACTAGTTAACATTCCCACCAGAAATGTAGGTGAGCTTCCTTTTTCTTATATCCTTGCCAACATTCATTGTTTTTTGTGTTCTTGATGATAGCCATTCTGATAAGGGTAAGAAGGAACCATCAAGTTGTTTTTCATTAGGATTTCTTTAAGGCTAATGACATTGATCAGTATTTCATGAACTTATAGGCCATTTGTACTTCTTCTTTTGAGGGGTATCTATTCAGTTCATTTTTCCATTTTGTACTTGGGCATTTGTTTCTTAGGCAATAAGCTTTTTGAAATCTTTATATATTTTATAGTTGTCTCTTCACTCTGTTTAATTTTATGTAATTCCATCTGTCTACTCTTGATATTATTTCCTGTGCTATTGGAGTTCTATTCAGGAAGTCTTTGCCTGTGCCCGTAGTTTGAAGTGTTTCCCCTATGTTATGTTCCAGCACTTTCAAAGTTTCTGTCTTTTTATCTGTCACTGATTAAATTTTTAAAATTTTTGTACAGAGTGAAGGGAATGGATCAACTTTAAATCTTCTACACATGGATAGATAGTTTGCCAGCACCACTGGTAAAAAGACTTTGTTCTTCAATTTATGTTTTTGGCCCCTTTGTCAAAACTCAAATGTCTAGGACCAGGGATATAGCTCAATGGCATAAGTGCCTGCCTGACAAGTACAAGGTCCTGAGTTTGAGTCCTAGTATACCCCCCCCCAAAAATCAAATGGCTATAACTGAATATGGTCATTTCTGCATTTCTATTTCCATTCCATTGCTCTATGTGTCATTTTGAGCTGACACCACATTGATTTTGTTACTAAAACTGTGTAGTATAACTTGAAACCCAGTTATGAGGCCTCCCATTTTGCTCTTTTTGCTTTGCTTGTAGGAGTTTTTTTTTCAATTCCATATGAATTTTAGTATTTTTCTAGTTCTTTAAATAATTTTGTTAATATTCAACAGGAATTGAATTAAATTGCAAACCACTTTTGGTAATATTGCATTTTGATGACATTCTTCAAACCTATGAAGAAGGGATGTCTTTCCTTGTCCTGAAGTCCTCTTCAATCTCTTCAGAGTTCTGAAATTTTCATGTCCACCTCCTTGATTAGATTACTTCTTAGGCATTTATTTGTATTGAAGCTATTGTGAATGGAATGTTTTTCCTGGTTCCTTCATTGGTGGGTTTGCTGTTGTATGAAAATGTGTGTGTTGAGAATTTTGTGTGTTGATTTTGTGCCCTGCATATATTAATTTTGGGTGTTCCAACACCATTGGATTTTCCTAAAGTGCACACCAAATAATTAGCTCTTTTTTCAGACATCTCTGTCATTTTTGCTATTCTGTTTGCACACATCTATTTAATGCTTTTCTGCTTGTGTGTATGTGTATGTTAGCCTGTACTAGAAATATTCCCACATCTGCTTATGGAAATCATGCTAGCTCTTTTCAAGAAATTCATAGTATTTCATTGCACATAATCAATCATAGTTTAGTCAACCATTCTCCTCTATATGGTTATGGTGTTTTCAATACTTTGCACTTATAAAAATTTTCCTTTGCTTAATTTTGTGGACATATATTTTGTATTGTTAAAGTATTTCAGGGTAAATTCTTTAAAGTGTACATTGTGGGTCAAACAGTAAATACACACGTATCTTTGCCAAAGGTTGTCAAATTCCCCTCACAAGGTTGTACCAATTGGCATAGCTATGAGCAGTATGAATGTCTCTGTCAGATCTGCTATGACAAGCCTGATGTATGAGAAATGTTATCAAAATGTTGTTTTGATATTCATGTCACCCGTTATATTGAAAGATGTTCAATCTCACTCAGAATATTCTGTCCTTCTTCCTAACAGCTTATTGCCTGACCGTGATGTCGTATGGCCTAAGTGTTTGTGGTAGGAACTCACTCACATTTAGGGGACACCATGGCTCACAGGCTGATGAGCTCTCATTGCAGGAAGGCACAGTCACAAGCAGCACCGTTAACACTGACACAAGCCTTTCACACTCATGACACAGATTGCAGTGATTTCAGGAGGAAAAAAGCAATGAAAGTTTACAAAGATAAAATGGAATTTTAAAATTATTTTCATAAAAATATACAGATTCAGTCAGAAAAAAGAATGTACAATTACAGAAAAATATTAGATTTGAAAAAATAATAAACTTTTCAGGCATAGGAAAAATATTTTACTTAGGTCCTTATCTATTGCACTGACTTTCAGGTTTTATTAAACTGGAAGAGAGAATAAAAGCAAATGAGAGAGCTCTACAGCAGATGGGTGTGATGGAATAAAGTGGTGAATCAACAAATTTAGAGTATGGGGAATTATATGAAAGACACTTATACACTTAAAAATTACACTTATACATGCATGATGTTTTCATCAGCATTTGTTATGGCTAGTTAACTAAGCAGGGTTTGACATTCCAATGTGTTGTGAATGAAAATTGATGAGTTTTGCTATTATTGTTTTGTGTAATTTTTTTTTATTTTAAAGACAATAAAACCTTACAAAACAAAACAGAATGAGCCAATCAAAACAAAACTTTTCAAAACAGCTACATTTTTAATGGCTACCAGAATATATGTTGTTATCTTCACAGTAGTTGTCCATATGATCAGACACAGTGAAATCAAATAAAACAAAACAGAAGAAAACCAATCAAAACAGAATATGAAAACAAAATGATAAATTGGAACAAAAACTAAACAGTGAGATAGTGGATTTCAAAAACAAGACAGAAGGAAATCCCCCATATTTGCAATATTGCATATTGTTATCTCCTATTAGATGCTCAGACTCCTGACCTTAGGCCTGTGATGTCAATCAAACAATGCAAGCATTTAGTTGTTTTTATATCTCAGTTGCTATCAACTCAGCCTGTTCTCTGAACCAACTGATTGCCTACAGAGATGAGGGTAGGGTAGGGGAGAGGGATTTTCTTGATTCTCAGCCTGCATGCCAGTTGGCTCACGGGAGGGATGAACTGTCTTCTCTCTTCCTGGGCCCCACAGAGTTTGTGTGGCTTATAGGAATGGCAAATTGGCTTCTTGTTGTACTCCTCCCAGATCCAGCATTGTTTTGTGGAATTTTTGAGAGGCTTAAGGAAAAAACACAGAGAAGAAATAAGTACAAAATGAAACTCGTACACAGGAACATGTAGAGTTTAAAACACTAAAGCACAATAATGCTACTGAAGTAATAATGACAATTTAAGTATTCATTATAAGTTAGATATTGCTTGTCTGCATTCATTGTTTCTAGATTATTGAATTTTAAGAGAACAATTCAAATGGTAGAACCCATAATCTAGTCCTCAGTAAGTGTATACTGGTAAAAGAGTAACTAAATTTTAGGACAGGGTAAGGGAAAAGGGATTATTAAGAGATGCCAATATTTAACTGCCCTCACCAAGTCAATAGCTCCTAGCTCTGGGAGCTATCCCTGAAAGCACAGATATTTGAGTGGTACTCTAAAATAGAAATGCAATCAAACACACGTATCACTCAGTTACTCAGGTGCACCTAAAACTCCCAGATTCCGTATAAAAACCTTGCATTAATAAGTTCTGGGTAAATGGCAATTTAATGGAGAAGTTCTATTGCTGGTTTTCTACTTTTTTGTATTTATAAAAATTTTAGGTAGATATAATGGTCCATAACTCTAATTGCAGCACTTTAGGAAACTGAGGCAGAAGGATTACAAGTTAAATTCCAGCTGGGACAACTAAGGTACTTAGAGAAAAGCTGTTTCAAAATAAAAAAATTTAAAGGGGCTGGAGATGCAGGTCAATGTGGAGGCCCTGGGTTCAGTCCCCAGTTCCACAAAGCAAGAGTCATAATCATAATCATACTTATGGAGATTTAAATTAAACATTGCTAGACTGTTATGGAGTACTGAAAAGGTTTAGACTATTTACCTCTATCATGTTCTTTTCACTTTGTATGTTAACTTTGTATAGTATTTTAGTTCTAATTCTAAGTATAGATTTGCTCTCACGCTTACCAACTGATTTCATTGCAATTCTGTTTTGTAACTCAGAGCTCTTCTATATTTATATAATTTCATATTATATATTTCAGATTATATATTTTATATATATTTCATATTCTATGTATTTTCATGTTTTTGTGAACTGCATCTTTTAGAAGTTCCTTTTTTGAGGTTCTGCTGATAAACTCTTAAAATTTTATTATTGAGAAAAACATTTTCATTATTTTCAGTGAATTTGTTCCACTTTATTTATTTATCTATATTTTAGGTGCTTTCTGGGAGACAGAATCATGCTGTCCTTGAACTCACTGTGTAGTCCAGGCTGGCCTTGAACTTGTGGCAATCCTCCTGCTTGAGCCTCCCAAGTGCTGGCATTACAGGTATGTATCATATTTTATTACAAATAAATTATATAAAAGTTATAGCCCAAATTTCTTTTCTCCATTGTATGAGAGTAATGTGGCATCATGTCACCCTGCGAACCCCAAATGTTTCAGTGTACATTCCTTAGAAACAAAGACATCCTTACATAAGTGCCATGTAATCAATGAAATGGGAAAATCAACATAAATGAATTACTGCAATCTAAGCCTCAGCCTCCTGCAGGTTTTGTTCATTGCTTTAATAATGTTTTTCTATGGTAAAGGAGCCAGTTGAGAGCTACAAAGTTAACTGAGTTGCCCTGTCTGTAGTCTCCTTTAGTTTGCAAAAGCTCTCCAGCCTTTCCGTAACCAGAGTGTTCTTGGGGAATGTGACCTGTAGAAAGACCCTCAGCCTGGTCTCCTTGTCATTTGCTTGTGGTTAGGTCCACATGATGCATCTGACAGGACTGACAGGAGATGTGTGATAGGGTCTTGGTTCAGTGCTAATAACGTTAGCTGTGATTACTTGACCAAGGTGGATTCTCCCAGCTTTCATGCTAAAACACCTTTTTTATTTTTTAGTTGATATTTTATGAGTAATTACAAGCTATTTACATACTTCATTTTTTCACCAAAATCTAAACTATTTCTTGAAGTAAATATAGATTCATAGTTTCTTGCTTTATTTAACATACAAACATTCATCATCATGGTTCTTATTCATTTTCACTCTCAGTATGTCTTACATTTGGCCATGAGGAATCCTTTTGAATCATCTCTTGGTCCATCCCACATGCTCCATCATTTTTTGACCACTTTCTGTGTAATATAGTATGTTCCAGACTTTCCTTATATTTTCTGTTCTGGCCTGAAGTCATTCACTTCTCTGAGAAGCCTTGGTTCTTCATGGAGCATTGAATGTAGAGGTTGTAATCCTGGTGGGCTGAGGATTTTGAGGTTCCTCTTTCAGGGGAAAATCTGGGGAGTGCATGTATGAGTAGACATAGATAAATACATGCATGCATGCCTCTACCTTACCCTACTTGGCAAGATTCTCATGCAAGGTATGAATGAGTTATTTAAAACTTCAGAGATTTTCCTACCTTTGAAAAAACTCATGCGATACCCTTTGATTCCTCAGTCCTTTCTGTTAGAACAAGAAGAGGCTATGGCCAAAAATAGTGTGGAATAATGGTCACAACTCTGAAACTGCTGTGTGTCAGATAGAAGCCTGGGGTTGAAGCTCCCAGATCTACTAAGACAGAATGCAGGTGAATCATCAGACCAACTGTGCTTGCCTCCAATTATCTATCATGCGCAATTCTGAGTGGCCTTGCCCAGAGATCTTAGGAAGGAGTAAAGTACAGTTTCGGTAATTGCTAAATTGATGTCACTCATTAGTCATCATTGACTCCACTGTGCACATTTCCTGCAAGCCCTTCTGCAGTGATGTATAAACAAAGCACTTGGTAAAATTATGAGTCTTAAAAGTAAATTCATATTTAGTTGTCTGAGTATACAAAATTTAAAACCACTTTTGGTTTTTTTCTCCATTTAATTATTGATGAAAGGTATTGTACAAACCAATTTTTTATGTTAAAGGGAAAGATACACATTTATCTTTTATTTTTGTGTTTAAATTTTAGTCATGCCTAGAGCAAAAAAGAAAATAGACTCTCAGAATCTATTCTTACAAACATCTTAGAAACCTTTCTATGGCTAGTCTATCAATACTGTTGTTTTAGAAAGAGCAGAAATTTTGTCATCTTTACTCTTAGCTTGTTATTTTCCTCACAGAAATGTACTGTCCATTCTCCATTGAACTTTTAAAGATGTTTGAATAAAAGTCAGTCTTTCTTCACATATACAAACACACCTGTCCACACATACACATACAGAGAAACATATCTACATTTGCAGATACAGACACACATGCACACACATAAATGCCCATGCAGACATACACAGACACACACATGAGTGCACATACAGACACAGAAAGGTATAAGGCACTTACATGTACATACAGAGATATACACAAAGACAGAAGCACACACAGAGACAGTCTCTATATGTTCTTTCTCCTTTGTTTAATGCTCAGCTCCTAAAATGATATTCTTTATATTGTAAATGTGCAATATATATCTATAGAGTATAGCTATCAGTATTGTTAGAATATTTTTTAAGTATGTGGTTCAATCAGCTATATTTCAAAACATCTTTATAGCATAGAACAAAAATTCAGAAACAAGAAAATGAGTAACATTCCGGGTTTATTTTCACAAGATAAAGTTCTCTTTTCTTTCAGCGTAGACAAGCTTTCTAGGGCTTGGAGTTGATTTGAACTTGTGGGTGCTCAGCTCAGTACTGGGCGTGCAGCATGCTAAGCCAATGGGATCCTCTGTTTTCTGTGGGCAGAGGTTATGCCTGCTCTGTTCATCTTTGCATTCTGAACCATAGCTTACACTGAATGAATCAACAAGTAAGCAACCAATGTAATTCAGGCAATTAAAATTAGAGATATCAACAAGTACTAAGAGTAGGAGCTGCCTCTCTCAGCACCCCTGAGGCCTTTTCCACCTACAGATTTCTCCTAGAAAGACTGACAGCAGCATTCTGCAAAGGCTCATAGATTTCTGATACATGAGCGTAAGTTCCCACATAAATACCTGCTGTTTAATAAGGACGTTTTACAGCTGGGAACCTGGTGCCCAGCCACTGAATCCACTGGTTGGGCTCCGTGTTCCTCCACCTACCTGGACAGTGCACCGGGAGAGGCTTGGGGAAGGGCCAGCATGGAGGTGATTCTCTGAGAGGGAGGGTTCACACTTGTCTTGAGTGCAGCAGAAGCACTGAGGCAAGACCTCAGTGCAGACCCTGGAATCGACGGGACTTTGTGCTCTGTCCTGGCAGCTCTTGCTCTGCAGGATTAAAAGGATCATTTCTCAGACTGGACACATTTTCTCCAGGGACCACAGTCAGAGTCCAATGGAATTATAAGGTACAGGTACTGTCTGGGCAGCTCTGGCTCTTTATGTCCCAGTACAGCACGCAAGGGGAAGAGCTGTGGTCTTGCCCAGGTGATTGACCCTTCTGGCCACTGAGGACACAGGGCTACTCTTAAACAATGCCCAGGAAAGAGTATTCATGTCACCAAGGTGATGAACTTGGGATCCTTCTGGTCAGTATACAAGTGTAGCAGCCCCAATTTACGAGGGGAATGGAGTCCCTCAGCCCAGACTTCCAGGATGCAGGTCTGGCTGGCCACAGGTAAGCTCTAGTGTCCTACAGAGGTGGGAGGTGGGGTGGAGAACAGATGTTAAAGGAAGAAAGATGCAGTCCAGAGATGCATCTGAGGCAGCCGCAGTAGCAGAGGTGGCATGAGGTTGGGCCACTGCCTTCTGTCCTTGGGAAGGAGGCCCACAGACATCCTGCAGGCACTGCACCCAGGAGACACAGGAGGAAGAGGATCTGACGGCCATGGGCGGCAGACTGTATGCGGAATGCATATTCCTCTTGAAGGCAGGACTCATCGCCACATCAGTGTTTTTCTCAGCTTCAGAAATGGTGCCATCCTTCTAGAATGCCCCATACCCAGTGAGCGAAGGGGATGTAGGGCTGTGGATTGTCTTTAGCCCACTCAGGAAAGCACAATGAGCCTTAAACCCTCTGAGTTCTCTGCTTGGCACTTGGGGGCTGCACCCGCTTTTCATGGGGGAACTTTTCTACTTCCAAACCCTTGCTCCCGTCACAGGCACAGAATGTCCTGCGTGTCAAACTCTACCTTGTGTCTGTCGCCGGACAGTTGGATCTGCTGTAAAACCCAAAGCCAACAAACAAACAAGAACCAGGATTTGGAGTGTCCCACTATAGGACTGCTGTGAAGAAGAAAGATTGTTCCTTGCATGAGCAAGACTTTAAACATGAAAGACACATGAGCCTGTTGAGAGAAAGGAGGAGATCGGAAGGCCTAGAGAGAAATGGGGTCTCTGGATGAACCTTTAAAGAAAGTACATTTTAAACATTTAAAGAGTTTTGAGTAGTGGATTTCACATAATAAGCATAGTGCATAAGGAAATATGAACTAATAGATTTTTGAAAGTCAACAAGCAGAAATCATGATACCTATAGCAATGCTATCTCTATCTCTATCTATCATCTGTTTTGGCCTGTTAACTCTTACATCTAAAAATGCTTCCTTTGGGATAAATATTAAATTATGAGGTAATTAAAGAATGAAAATAGGCATGGGGAACTGGAGGAGGAGGTAGGGACAAGAAAGAGATTAAATAAAAATAAGTGGTATTGTTTTCATGAAACCATTCCCCAAGATGGCTATAAACTGCTTGTACTGCAGACAAGTATAAAATGTATAAAATAAAATTTAAAAAATGAATGAAATTGAAATGTGGGTGGCAGATGACAACTAACAAGATACTATATAAAATTTTAGCTATATTACCAAGCTTCTAAAATGTTAATGTGTCAGCACATAATACAACTCTGTAAAGTTTTACAGCTATTATCTCTTTTGTGACTTGAGTTAACCCTCTGACTGTCTCTAGCATACATATCTTTAGTAGCAGTCCTGTTCTGTAATTCTGATAGAAAGTTGCCACCCTTAGCTCTTCATCACCATCACTGTTGCTCCAAATCTTTACAAAAACATTTTATTAGTGAATGCTTTCAGTACCTTCATTTTAGTAGGTGCATCCACTTAATATCTTAATTTTTTGTTTCTCTTTCCCTTCTCTCTCCTCTGCATCTAGGTCCCTTTCCCATTTCATAAAGATTTATCTCCATGTTTCCCATTGTCTGTCTTTAGTTTTTTTTAAAAAAATTATTTATCCTTGTTTTCTCATAGAAGAGAAGCTACAGTGCATTTAAACTTGTGCATATGGTTTATTTTATTTAACATTACAGTCTCAAAGTGTATCCATTTTTCCTAACGTGACTCAAATATATGCTTCTTTATGGGCAAGTAGTACTCTATCATGTATAAATACCGAATTTTCTTATCCATCAGTCTGTTGATTGATATGTGAGCTGCTTCCAAGATGTAGCTAGTAAAAATTGTGCTGCTATAAACATGAGTATGCAGATGTCATGTGCTATGGTGTTTTTAAGTATTTTGGGGGGATACCTAGAAGGGGAATATTTGAGTCAAATGGAATTTCTGTTTTTAGTCTTTTAAGAAATCTCTATACTGATTTCCATAGTGGTTGTGCTAGTATATATTCCTAACAACGATGCCTTAAAATCTTTCCTTTTCTTCTTACAGAGTCTTAGGTTGCTAATGATTATTCACTGCTTATTTATACTCTGTGTTGAAACAGAATGACTTAAGATCCATTTGTTTCAACATTCTGGGGAAAAGTTGTGAACTTTAGTTCTATTCTTGATTTATATCCAAGGAATCACTTTGTGATGGAGCAGAGTGAAGAGAGATATACAAATATATTTTAGTCTGCAACAGTCATTTATATTTACGCATTCTTTTTTCCAGTACTAGGCTGCTATGTCATGGACTGAAATCCTCAACTGTTCCTGCTTTTCACTTTGAGACATGGTCTCCCTAAATTGCCTAGATGAGACTCAAACCTGCCTCAGTCTCCCTCAGTGCTGGGATGGTAGGTGTGCAACAGCGTGTCTCACAGTAACACTTTTCTGTGATCTTGATGTCAACTTCATTTGTGGTTTGGTTTGTACAAGTGGTTAAATCCTCTAGAAAATAAGCAATCTGTTTTTGCTTCCCAACATCACTCTTTTCACGCAGTTTTCTTCAGAAAGTTCTAGATGTGTCCAATAGTATGAGAAATTATCTTCTGACCCAGAATTTACCCTTGAAGCCTCCAGGTGGCACTGGAAAAGCTAGAACTCTGAACAAAGTTAGCCACTGGTCCTCCTGCCTCAGGATGTGCTGGAGAAGTTTTTGAAAAAGCCCCTCATTGCACCTGCAGCCTTCACCTGTTATTGGACTGCTTTAAAGCAATGTTTCAGAGGACTGCTCTTCTGTTGGATTTTGGTGTATCTGGGAATTCCCATTCAAGGGAAGATGCACACACATACGGTCTTCTTTCCTGAAATACTGCTCAATTTCAGAGCTTTCTGTAGCTTACGACTAGCTAGAGACCGCTGAGAAATAGCAACAGTCCTGTTCCTAAAGACCTGCACCTCAATGTTAGTTTCCCTTTCCTGTCCTTTTTGACATCATTTTCCACAGAAGAGGATCTCACTGCACTGCACAGCAGTGTACAGGGTAAGCAGTAGGGAGTCTGTTGGTTCCTGCAGGTGTCATCTTGTTTCCTTAGTTTTTTCAATTTCACTGGCCCAGCAAAGACTTCATGATCACAAAGTATATAATTCAGAAAGAATAACTCTCCTAAATAAACTGGGGTTGTGGCTATCAAATGTTAGTTTCTGGAGGTAATTCACATTAAAAGTAGGACAGAAGCCATAGAGGATCACCCACCCCTGTGGATACATTTGAACCTGGGGAATAGTGATAGTGAATTTCCAATTTATAAGTAAAAGACAAAGGCAATTTTGGTGGTTATGATTCTACTTTAGCAGCTGGAGAATGGGTGGTAGTACATGACCACACTGATGTGTGTGTGGTCATCTTATAAGCCCCACACTTAGTTATTAAGTAAAGGGGCCTTGATGGAGATTGGCAGCCCTGTGCACTGCTCAGGTAAGGAAACAAGACCTAACGGACCAAATGATAACAGGGAAAAACCAGAAATTTCTGCTTAAAAAGAAAAATTAATAGCACTGAAAACCTCACCTTAAGATGGTAATGAAAATAAATGATTTTTTGTAAAGCATTCCCCGTGAAAACCGTGGGATGCTATGTCTGTATGCACAGGCTCAGTGGGGGTTTGATATACTGTCAGAGGCTGCAGAGCTACCAGATTCCCTAGAAAAGCACTTAGAAAAATGTTTCAATAAATCCTAGTAAAGTAGTAATTGCAAATAAAAAGGAAATGCTACGAATTCTAAATTTTTATTACTTAAGCACTATGAAGACTTTATCAGATATGAAACAGGAAGTTCTCAGAATTATGCATCATTTGCCCCTGAACGATGAAGAAAATACTGCGTTGTGAATCATAAGACTCCCTGAGATCCAGAAGCACACGTCCCATCCACATTTGATGTTTACTGAACTCTGGCATCATTGTTCCTGGGTTTGCGTAATTCACAAAGTGGATTATGATCATCACTTTCCATTCATACTAACTGATTAAAAAGACCAGTTCGATATAAACACTTTAACCTGGGAAAGATGTTTGTTTCTTCCCTTAATTCAGCATGTATTTATTAAAAGTCTTCCAAATGTTCTGAACCAGTGATGGTGAACATTTTAGAATCTAAGTGCCAAAATTGGGATTTATCTCAAAATACCATCACTGCAATTAAAGCTGAATACTGAGGTATTAGTTTAGGAAAAAATCCTCATATATTAACAGGGGCAGCTATTCTATTTGCAGACAATGTGAACTTCAAATCAGAAATGATCCAAAGAGATAAAGAAGGTCACTACATACTAGTTAGGGGAAAACTTCAAGAGGAAGAGATAATAATCTTACATATATATGCAGTATATTCCAGAGCACTTAGTTATACAAAACAAATATTAACAGAAATGAAAAATCAAATAAGCAATCACACAATTATAACAGGAGACCTTAACACTCCACTGACATAAAGGGACAGGTCAACTAGACAGAAAATCAGCAAAGAAATAACAGAACTGAATCACATCTGTGAACAAATGGACTTAGTGGATGTGTACAGAGTGTTCCACCCAACAATATCAGAATATATATTCTTCTCAGCAGTACATGGAACGTTCTCTAAAATAGACCACATACTAGCCCACAGAACATGTTTAAGTAAATGCAAAAGAATTGAAATTATCCCATGCATGTTATCAGATCATAGCATAATGAAACTAGAAATTAATGACAAAAGAAACTGCAAAAACCCCACAAACACATGGAAATTGAATAATACACTCAAGAACAATCAGTGAGTCACAGAGGACATTAAAGAAGAAATTAAATAATATCTACAAGCAAATGAAAATACAAATGCTTATTACTGGAACTTGTGGGACACAATGAAAGCAGTCCTCAGAGGAAAATTTATTGCAGTGAATTCCCACATCAGGAAAACATAACAAACACAAATAAATAACCTGATGCTACACCTCTAACATCTAGAAAAAGAGGAGCAAGTCAAGCCCAAACCCAAAAGAAGGGAGGAAATTATAAAGATCAGAGCAGAAATTAATGCAATAGACTAAGAAAACAGTACAAAGGATCAATGAATCAAAGAGTTGGTTCTTTGAAAGAATAAATAAAATTGATAAGCCCCTAGCCAACCTTATTTAAAAAAGGAAAGAAAAAACTCAAATTCATGCAATAAGGAATGAAAAGTGTGAAATCACTACAGGCTCTGGAAATACAGAAGATCATCAATACGTGTTTTGTAAAGCTCTACTCTCATAGGCTTTATAACACAGAAGAAATGGACAGGTTCCTAGAAACATATGAGTTACCAAACCTGGGTCAAGAAGATGTTAAATTGCTGAATAACCCAATTTCAATTAATGAAATTGAGTATGTAATTAAATCCTTATCAACAATGAAAAGCCCAGGTCCAGATGGATTCATGTCAGAATTCTACAAGAAATTCAAAGACTTAATGCTGACATTCCTCAAACTCTTCAATGAAATTGAAAGGGAAGAAATTCTCCCTAACTCATTTCTGGAAGCAAATATTACTCTAATACCAAAGCCTGAGAAAGACCTAGCCAAAAAAGAGAACTACAGGCCAATCTCCCTAATGAACATAGATGCAAAAATTCTCAGTAAAATTTTGGCAAACAAAATGCAGCAAATCATGAAGAAGATAATACAACTTTACTAAGTAGGATTAATCCCAGGAATGCAGGATGGTTCACCATATGCAACTCAGTAAATGTAATCCACCATGTCAGTTGAGCCAAAAATAAGAAAAACATGATCATTTCTATAGATGCAGAAAAAGCTTTTAATAATGTCCAACACTTATTCATGATAAAAACCTTACAGAGATCTGGAATATATGGTCTTTACTTCAATATGATGAAAGCCATCTATGACAAACCAACAACCAGCATCATATTAAATGGCCAAATACTGAAAGCCTTTACCCTAAAATCAGGAACAAGACAAGGATGTCTATTATCACCACTTATATTCAATATAGTGCTGGAAATATTAGCTAAAGCAATTAGAGAAGAGAGAGAAATAAAAGGAGTAAGGATAGGAAAAGAAGTTAAATTATCTCTATTTGCAGATGACATGATACTCTACATAGAAGACCACCCAAACTCCATTGAAAGACTCCTGGGTATAATATATAAATTCAGTAATGTAGCTGGATACAAAGTCAACACTGAAAAATCAATAGCATTCCCATACACTAACAATAAAATCACTGAGTGAGAAATATGAGAATCACATCCTTCACAATAGCATCCAAAAAAATGAAATACTTAGGAATCAATCTAACAAAAGAAGTAAAAGATATATCCAGGGAAAATGATAATACCCTGAAAAAGAAATTGAAGAGGACTCTAGAATATGGAAAGACATCCCTTGTTCATGAGTAGGAAGAACAAACATTGTGAAAATGGGCATTTTTGCAAATCTGTTATACAGATTTAGTGCAATTCCAATCAAAATACCATTAGCATATCTCATAGATCTAGAGAAAACACTCCTAAAATTCATCTGGAACCAGAAGAGACCTAGAATAGCAAAGGCAATTCTAAGCAACAAAGGCAAGGCAGGAGGCATCACAATCCCTGAGTTGAAGTTATACTACAAAGCTACTGTAATAAAATCAACATGGTACTGGAATAAAAACAGACCTGAAGATCAGTGGAATAGATTAGAAGGTACATCTACAACTACAAACATACTCAACCACCTTATCTTTGATAAAGGGGCTAAGCATGTCCACTGGAAGAAAGATAGTCTATTTAATAGATGGTGTTGGAAAAATTGGCTCTCCGTATGCCAAAAACTAAAACCAGACCCAACCTATCACCATATACTAAACCAAAGTCTAAATGGATCCAAGATCTAAATATTAAAATAGAAACATTAAATCTGTTAGAAGACAAAGTAGGTAAAAATCTTGAAGACATAGGAGTAGGTAGAGAATTCATGAACAAGAATCCAACTGCACGGGAAATACTTCACAGAATCAGTAACTGGGATCACATCCTATTAAAGAGATTTTGAATGTCGAAAGAAATCTCTAGCATAGTGAAAAGAAAACCTGCAAATTGGGAAAAATATCTTAGTGAACTGTCCTTCAGACAAAAGACTTCTGTCTAGAACATATAAAGAATTTTAAAAAATCAGATCTCCAAAATTCGTAGACCCATTCTAAAAATGGGCATCTGAGATGAATATACACTTCTCAGATGAAGAAATACAAATGGCAAATAAATACATGAAAAATGTTCAGCATCATCGGTCATTAGAAAAATGCAAATTAAAACCACATTGAGATTCTATCTCACTCCAGAAATAATGGCCAGGATAAAGAAAACTACCAACAACAAATGCTGGAGAGGCTGTGGGAAAAAAGGAAATCTTCTGCACTGTTGGTAGGAGAGCAGACTGGTGCAACCACTGTGGAGGTCAGTCTGGAGGTTCCTCAAAAAACTGGGGTTGAAAGTCCCATTTAACCCTGCTATTCCACTTCTGGGAACATTGCCAGAAGAATGGAAAACATTATACCACAGTGGTATACGTGCACCCATGTTTATAGCAGCACAATTTGTAATAGTCAGACCTTGGAAACAACCTAAGTGCCCATCAACTGAGGAAGGGATAAAAATGATGTGATATTTTTATACCATGGAGTACTACTCATCTATAAAGAATGATCACATTGAGATATTTATAAGTAAATGGATGAAACTCAAGACCATACTCATAAATGAAATAAATCAAACTCACATGTGTAAATACCATATAGACTCCCTAGTGTAAGAAATGGTAAGGGTACATAAAATAAAAAAAAACCCTCAATAAATACAGTGAAAAGATAAGAATCTGCTTAAAGTGGAAAAATAATATCTCAGAAATAATGAGGAAAAAGAAAAAGGAAGGGAAAAGAAAATATATCTAAAATTATATAAACACACTTGGGATCGCTAAGATCATTGTGCTACAAATTCTGTCAAATTTGTTCTTGGAACAAAATAGTTAACATTCATAGGACTGGAACAATCATGCATATTATTGTATGGTGATCTGAGGAACTCTTGAAGATCATTATGTAAAATAACAACCCCAGATATGCTCCTACCACCTTGTTTTGAAGGTTTATATTGTCAGTGCTTTGGGCTCCTTGCTATTTTTATTTATTTGTCTTTTTTGTTTTGTGTTTTTCTAGAAATTTGTTTTGTTTTGTTTTTCCCTCTAATACAGAAAGATAGGTATACATGTAGAGACTCATACATATGTAGAACTTCTAAACAGTTTACGAGAATTGATTATATAATGCGTGATGAAATGAACAGCTACTTTGAAGAAAAAGAGACACTATGGTACTCAGTACTGATTCAGTAACATGCTGTGAAGTCCAACAATGCTATTACTCTTTGTTCAGAGTGATTTTAGTCTGTTTTGTATTGTTTAATTTCAAAATACGTGAAGGTATGGACAGCTATTTTGAAGAGAACAAGAAACATTATGGCAGCCATTGTTGATTTCCCTATTTTCTGGTTTTATAGGCCTAAAATGCCGTCCTCATCCTGTTCTGATCAGTTTAATACTATTTTTTGTATGAATGTATTTTGTGTGAAGATATGGACAACTTATTTAGAAGAAAAGAAGAGACAATATGATATACAGTGATGATCTCCTGTTGTCTTGCTTTGAAATCTCTGTCTCTTACATTGTTTTCTTCTGATCTGCTTTGTTATGTTTTGCTTTGTTTAGTATTACCCTCTTTAAAATAAAATTTTAAAAAATCAAAGCTAAAATTTTGTGTTAATTAAATTGAAGTTATTAGCATTACAGCCAAGCTTCTAGATGTAATAACCAAATTCAGTAATGTAGCTGGATAAAATGTCAACACTCAAAAATCAACAGCATTCCAGTACATAAACTACAAACTCACTGAGAGAGAAATAAGAGAAAACTAACCCTTCACAATAGCATCCAAAAGAATGAAATATTTAAGAATCAATCTAAAAAAGAAGTAAAAGGTCTATGCATTGAAAAATTACAGTACTCTGAAAAGAGATACAAAAGGATTTCAGAAAATGGAAAGACATTCAATGTTCATGGATAGAAAGAACAAACATTGTGAAAATGGCCATTCTTCCAAAATTGTTGTACAGATTTAATATAATTGCAATCAAAATACACTTAGCATTCCTTGAAGATTTAGAGAAATCATTCCTAAAATTCATCAGGAACCAGAAGAGACCTAGAATTGCAAAGGCAATTCTGGGTAACAAAAGCATCACAATCCCCCTACTTGAAATTGTACTACAAAACTACTATGAAAAAATCAGCATGGCATTAGAAATAAAAACAGACTTGAAGATCAGTGGAATAGATTGGAAGGTACAGCCACAACTACAAACACACTCAGTCACTTTATCTTTGAAAAGGGGTCAAACATTTCACTGGAAAAAAGATAACCTCTTTAATAAGTGGTTTTACAAAAAATGACTTTCCATATACTGAAAACTAAAACTACACACATATTTATCACCATACATTAAAGGTCAAAATGAATCAAATATCTAAATATTAAAATAGAAACACTAAATCTGCTGGAAGACAAAGTAGGTAGAAATCTTGAAGACATAAGGGTAGGCAGAGAGTTCATGAACAAAAATCAAACTGCATGGGAAACACTTCCCAGAATCAACAACTAGGACCTCATTTCATTAAAATTTTTTTGCACACTAAAAGAAATCTCCAACAGGGTGAAAACAAACCCACAAATTGGGAAAATATCTTAGCCAATTATTCTTCAGAAGATGGACTTCTATCTACAACATGTAAAGAAGTAAAAAAATCAAGCCCCCCAAATTCAAAGACCCAATCCAAAAATGGGCATCTGAGATGAATACACACTCCTCAGATGAAAAAATACAAACATCAAATAAATATATGAAAAAATGTTCAGCTTCATTAGTCATTAGAGAAGTGCAAATTAAAACAACACTGAGATTCCATCTCACTCCAGAAAGAATGACCAAGTTGAACAAATCAACCAACAACACATGCTGGAGGGGCTGTGGGGAAAAAAGTTATACAGTGGAGTATAACTTAGTTATAAAGAAGGATTGCATCAAGGCTTTTATAGGTAAATGGAAGCATTTTGAGACCATACTCATAAATGAAGTAAATCCAACTCATACGTGTAAATATTATATTGTCTCCCTAGTGTAAGAAACTGACAAAGTATATATTATTAAAAATGTACAATAAATATTGCATAAGCGTGAGAAATTGCTCAAAGGGGAAAAGTAACAGGGATAAGGGAAATGAGGAAAGAAGGAAGGGAAAAGGAAAAAGATATAAATTTGTATATATATATATATATATATATATATATATATACATACATAAGATAGCTAAGATGACTATATTACTAATTCTATTAGTTATAGAAAAGAACAGTTAATACTCATATGATTCAATCAATTTTGTGTGTCTCTATCTGGTAATCTAAGCAACCCTGTTGAGGATAACAATATGCTCTGTAACAACCATTGTTAAATACCAATCATCTTGTTTTGAAAGCCTATATTGTTATTGTTTTGGATTTGTTGTTATTGTTGTTTGTTTTTCTCTTTTGTATTTTGTTTTTCTTATCTATATCTTTTTTCCTCTTTTAAATAGAAAAACCAACTGCCAGTCTAAGTAAATATGAAGATATAAATGGCAGATATAGATACAGATAGATATAGATATAGATGATATAGATATAGATATAGATATAGATATAGATATAGATATAGATATAGATGATATAGATATAGATGATAGATATAGATATAGATATAGATATAGATATAGATATAGATATAGATATAGATATAGATATAGATATAGATATATGGTGGACCCTTGGCTTGCAAACTCAGTTGTTGCTCTACATAGCCTTCAGAGTCTCTCTCCTATAGACAGGCAGTGGTGAGGACAGGAGCTGAGCCATGACTGAGGTCCTTCTATAATGATGGAAGAGATGTGTTAGCCACATAATCACTTAAGTGCAGTTTAGCTGGAAAACAGGCTACAAAGGAAAATCACAAGGAAGCCTCACAACATTGAGACATCTCCCAACTGAATTAGGAAGCAGTTTTTATTGTAAAATACAAATGCAGTAACTGGAGGAAGTGACTTGGATGAATTGAGCATGTTCAAAACTCCAAGGAAGACATAAAGGTGGTCTGTTTCAAGGGCAGAAAGAAGCTAACGTTGAATGCCAAGATGCATGGACCAAGGGACAGGTCGGGAAATGACTGAAGAGGAGGCAGAAGCAGTTTTTTCAATGCTTAGAGTGCCTGCAAAGGATTTCTTCCTGCATTCGCAGCACGATGTGAACCAGTGAAATATAACAAGTCAAAAGTGATGTGACCAGACTCGCATGAAACAATAAAAGTCATGCTGAGCTAGGTGTGAAAGAAGCATTGTGTTTGATGCAGTGGCTGTGGCAAATCTGTAACTCCAGCTATTGAATGTTCATGGTCAACCTAGGCAAATTATGGAGATCCTGACTCAGAAAACAAGGCTTGGAGAAAAAGAAAACTTGTGTAGAAACCCAGAAGTACTTAGCAATCCAGACAAGAGTGGTTAATGGCAGAAAACGAGAGGCCCAGCAGCAATCCTCAGCAAGGGACTTGTAACTGACTGAGTTCATTAGACACACAGACAGGAGTAAAGGAAAGAAGCTGGAAGTGAAGAGCACTGTTCATCTCGCCAGCGCCCCTTCTTACAGTCCACAGTGGGCTCTCAGTGTCTGGGCAGGCGTGGGAAGCTTGTGTACAGGCAGAGGGAACATCAGTAGCCCCTCTTGGGCCAAAAAGTGCTCATGGTTGTCCTCTCACATTGGTGACGTGGAACAGGCATGTTACCTGCTCAGGCCATAAATGGCCAGGACCCCGCACTGCAAACCATCTCCTGTGTTTTATTGCTGCCCCTCATCTGATTAGGCCATTTCAGAAGGAGAATGCTTCACTCTTATTATCTTTATGACCTCCTAAGAACCAATAAAATTTGAAAATCCTATTACTCATGAATACATTACTTTAACTTATTTAGAGAAAAGAATTGAATAAATTAGAGCATTCTTTGGACAGGGTCATGTTGATAAGCATGGAGTTTTTCTTGATTTATGAGGTACATGGATGCAAACCATATTTATTACTTGAGGACCAGTGTTATTGTAATTTTGCTCTTATTCTCTGAGAGGAAGAAAAATAAGTAATGTAAATGTTCTAGAAAAATTTCCACTAACAGGTTGATACCTCTTCTACATTTTTATCCACATTTTGAAGTCTATACAAGCACAAATAAAAGTTTTAAAAAATTTTAATGGGAAAATCAATGCATTTCAAAATACTAAATTTTTAAACATGTTGTCTTTATGTAAGTCCTACAATTTTTTTTGTTATAACTTTTACTTTTGCTGCTGTTAATTTAGCATGAACTGAGATTCCATTTCTTGTTAGATACAGCCAGTGAGTAATTCATTCTTATTGTGTGATTTAGCAAATTTATTCAATGAAAAGTTTGAGTATTGTACCCATGAGACACATCGTGCTAAAACATAAGGATATCAACAAGTGATATTACATCAAATTAAAAAGTTTCTGCATAGCAAAAGAATCTATTAGTACAATGTAGATATAACCTAGAGAATGTTAGCATTTTTTGCCAGCAATTCCTCAGACAGAGGACCAATACCAAGAATGTATAAACAATTTGAAGAACTAGAGAACCTAAAACAAAACATCCAGTCAAAAGTTTGGCAAGTGAAATGGGCTAGGAAGAAATGCAAATACATACATACAATACATACATAAAAATAATACACACAAAAAATGTTCAATATGACTGGCCATTAAAGAAAAACAAATTAAAATATCACTAAGATTCTATCTTATACCAGAAAGAATGGCAATCATCAATAAATCAAAACATATACTAATCTCAAAAAAGAACCTTCTTTCATTGTTGGTGGGAACATAAACTAAAACAACCAATACGGAAATCAGAATGAAAATTTTTCACAAAGCTAGAAACAGAAATTCTATATGACCCAGCTATCTACCTTCTGGATATCTCACCCAAAAACTAAAGCTATTATACTGTAGAGACTCAAGCAAATCAATGCTCATAACAATACAATTCACAATTGCTATATTCTGGAAGCAGCCTGTATACCCATTATCAAATGAATGGATAAAGAAAATCTATTATCTATATATAGCAGAATACTACTCAGCTATACAAAAGGACAAATTAGAGACATTATTAGGAAAATTGATGCACCTGGGAAATATAGTGAGTGAAACAAACCAGACACATAAGCTTAACTACTACATAGTATCTCTCATTTGATTAAGGCAATGTACAAACAAAGAGCATAGCAAAGGACAGATACAGGGATCCAGGATAGAGCTCCTGCAGATGGAAAAGGGGTCAAGAGAGCAGAGATGAGAAGAAAGGTGGTGAAGGGGAAGTGGGAAGATATGCCATGTACTAGAATATAATAACCTCAATGCATGCAAACAATGCATGTCATAAATGTCAAATACAATTAATAATATGAACAAGTACAAAAAGAAAGGGCATTTAGATGTGGAGGGCGAAGGTGGGAGGGAAGGGGAAGGGGATCAAAGAAAGAAGCAAGCTGTTTTACATACATGTACCCATTACCCAAGGTATCCCTACTACAAACATGCATTAATAAAAATGCATATATACAATTTAACAGGATTGCTTTTTATCATTAAGAAATTGAACTTTAGTTTATGTCTTATTAATTTATGGGAATACTTCATGGAAACTTGGGAGTAAATATTTTCAATTCCCAGGCCACAGAGAACTCAGGAAAATTAGTCAAGTTTAGATTGCAGGGATTTCTAGTATCTAGGAGCTGGAAAAGATCTAGGAGTTGGCAAAAATCACAACATGGGGTCTTAAAAAATGTAGAGGATGCTGGAGAAAAAAGAAGCGTATCCTTTATTCTCTTTGACACCAATACATGGATTTTCAGGTCCCTACTTCTGATGTTGGCGGCAGTGGTCATTTCTTTAGGAAATATATTCTATATTTTTCTGATAAGTAATTTAGCAAAATAGAATATAGCTTAATAGAGATGATTAATGAATAATTCAACATTAAATCCCAGTGAGAATAAAACTAAATAGCCATGCAGTGCAAGCCACGCCTAACAGATCAGTGTGTTGCTGTCCATGCTCAGTGTCCCAGACCTCCTGTGTTCCAACACCCAGGAGCTGGATATGTGTACACATCTGGCCAGGTCAGAATATCCCTGGAGTTCACAGATGTGGAAGATACATTAAATGAAAAAGCCAAGTTACACAACAGTTTTAAAGATGTTCTGTGACATTTCTAAATATGTTGGAGGGTATGCATAGTAAGGTATAAATATAGTGTGTCAAATCATTAATAATTTTGGGGACTAGAATAGGAGGAATCACATTTCATTTCATAAAGTACTTCATTTAACCATAAAATGAGTAGGATTCATCCCAAAACCTGAGGCAAATTGCAATGTAAAGTGAGGTATATTAACTGAAATATCATTCATTATTAAAACAACTGTGTAGAAACACTACATCTGACAAAAATGAAGTTTATAGATACCATATATCTATGCATTAAACTTTAGATGAATCTATGAAAAGGACACACAGACCAACAGCTGAACTTACAGCTTGGGAAAGCTGGGAACAATATTCACTGAATGTTTCCTGATGTGCATTGGCCAATGATAGAGTGATGATGAAAAAGCATGGAATCCTGAGTACAGCTACTGGGGCTCATGTACTTCTTGGGAAATAAAAGGACTCTTTGCTGAGCTTAATTGAGTCAGCATCTGAAGTTGGAGCCAATTTAAGATAGTGGCTTTCCAAGCATAGCTCCTGGACCTGCTCTGTCTGATATACTCAGGAATTTGTTGGGAACACAGGCTTACCCACCTCAGGACTGGCCCAAGGTTCTCTGCCATGCTATCTAGGGGATGCGGGTACACATCTAGTCCAGGAACTTAGGTGGAAGCTTGTGGGACAGAGTGATGGTGGTAGGACTCTGGGAAATATCAGACCAAAGGAACTATGGCCTGGGCAGAGATCCAAATAAACATAACACTGCTGAGTGTGCAGGCAAAGTGACAGCACAGAGACACAATGCAAAATGAAGCAAAGGTCTGAGGAGAGCTGCAGAGCAAATCTTAGTTGAGGCAAGGGCCAAGGATTTCATTAGCGATGCCGTGGGACAGAGGGACGGGTCACGCAGTTGTCTGGGTGGGGATGATATTTTTAAAGAAGTGAAAGAGCAAAAGTCTTCATTATCCACTTAAGGAAACATATTCTGTTCTCAAAATCTTATTACTCTGATTGTGTTTTTTTTTATCAATATTTCCCATTACATACAAACAAAATTTCTCTGCATTGTTTTACTGTGTCCATCTGAATGACCCTGGTCATGGATATTGTATCATTTAAGAGGAAGAAAGCTAATTTGAGGGTATCAATCACTGAATGGTGCTCTACTTTCAATTACTAATTGTGTATTCTGTTTATTGTTAAGTGTTGAACAGAAATGTGTCTGAAAGAGAATTTAAAAGTAATTTGCTCTTAGTCTAAAATGAGTTTAATTTCATTTCCTAGTTTTTTAAGTGAAATCTCAAGATCTTTGTGAAGAACACATCAAAGTACACAATGCCACTGTTAGTTGAATTCAGGGAAGTGAAGGTGTGGTGTTTTATCTACAGAGGTGTCTTTACACACATAACTGTACAAAGGGAAACACTGATCTTCATCGCTGCATCGCCCACTGAGTTCACAGGGACTCAGCAGCTTTAGTTACGTTCCTCCCTCAGGATACACCTACTTTTACTCTTTGGGGTTTGTCCACTACTCGACCAAGAGAAGAAATTTCTCCTTAATTCTATTCTTTTTACACATCACCCTACTAATTACAGGGAATTAAATATTCCTTGAAAATGCTAAATAGTTTTATTTTTACAACACAATTTTATGTGTTCAAAATTGACGGAACTTTACATAAAATCTTGATTTTTATTTAGTGTTAAGACACATGAAAATTATTTTAAAAGGGGAAAATCTGCTAGCTACAAATAGCTTTTGGTCCTTCCCTCAAAATGAAAATACACTCTCACAATCCAATGAACGTAAGGTGCTCTGAAAGTCTCCTAAAGTGTCACCCACTGCACACTCTTGTCTGCCTGTCAGGGAGGGGAGGTGTCACGAGCATGCTCAGGATAAACTGTGTTGCTGAATTCTTGCAGGTTTTGAGCTCAGCAGAAATATTAGCATTTTCTAATTGCAACTCAAATATCTCATGTATTTTTTCTTTATGACTTATTTACAAATTTCTGAAAGGCCAGAAAAAAAGTGATGCAAGCCAGAAGGACATATATGTTTCTGAAATTTCTTTAAAAAATTAGTTTTCTTTGGTTTTTTCTTTCCCAGTGGTGGGTATTGAGCTGCTCTTGGAATGGAAACTGCAGACATCTGAATGCTGTCTTAGTCTGCTTAGGTGCTTGTTGCAAAGTGTCATGGATGAATGTCTTAAACAGTAGACATGGACTTTTGTCAGTCCTGGAGATGTGCAGACCAAGGTGGAGGTACTAAAAATTCATTTTCTGGCCAGAGCCCCTTCCTGTGTTGCACATTGCTGCCTTTCCCCTGTGGCTTCACACAAGGAATTGTGGAAGAGATACTGATAAAAATAGACATGATAAAAACAGATAAAAATAGGAGGAGAAGGAAGAGGAAGAGGAGAAGAAGAAGGGGAAGAGGAAGAGAAAGAAAAAGAAGAAGGAGGAGTAGGAGGTGGAGGAGGAGGAGAAGAAGAAGAAGAAGAAGAAGAAGAAGAAGGAGGAGGAGGAGGAGGAGGAGGAGGAGAAGGAGAAAGAGAAGGAGAAGGAGAAGAAGAAGGAGAAGAAGAAAGGAAGAGGAGGAGGAGAAGAAGCACACTTCCTCTTTGTATAGGGCCACCACACCTGTCAGACTAGAGCCCTATCCTTGGTATCTTTTCTAACTATAGCAACTTCTCAACGCTCAGGTCCCATCTCATCATTGGAAGTACTGATTTGGAGACCAGTTCAGCTCAGAGCTTTCCTTGTGACCTCAGGTAAGTTAATGGTGCTGAGGCTGCTTCGCTCAGAGCACTAGGTATGAGCACATGAGAAACCAGGCATGAAAGTGCTGGAGCCATAGCTCTAGCCAAGCAGAGTGACTCCCTCTGGCCCAGTGTCACTGGCTTCCACAGTAACTGATTGGAGTAGGAAAAGATGATCAAACCCTCTGGTGTCTCATGGCCTCTACTGACCCTGGGATATGATTACTTAAGTTCCTATGAGGCAGTCAATTAAACAATTGCTTTAGATGATTTATTTTTCTGCTTAACTGAATACTTAACTTTAGGTTTTAAATCATGACCCAACACACATAGAGCTTGAAATTTTAGTAACATTTTACAATCTGTCGACATGATACAAACATATTAAAGCATCATGTTCACAGGATCACAATTTTGTAGCCTGTGTGTGTGTGTGTGTGTGTGTGTGTGTGTGTGTGTGAGAGAGAGAGAGAGAGAGAGAGAGAGGGAGAGAGGGAGAGAGAGACGGACAGACAGAAAGACAGAGACAGATGTAGAGACGGAGACATAGAGTCTATCCAGTAATAGCAAATGCATGAGAAACAAATTGCAAATATATAGAAAAGTTGAAAATGCAGCCTGAAGCAGGAGGCTTATTAATCTCTCCTTCAGCCAATTCTTGTGAACCAAAGAAGTATGGGCTCTGGGGCTCTGTCTTAATGGAACCCATTAAATGGTCAAAAAGCAGTGCAATCTAAGAGCGAGGAACATAAATTCAAGGATCTAGATCTGAAGACACTTAATTATCTGTCCACAAGAAAATAGAACACAGCTAAATATTCACAGAAATCATCAAGTACGTAGGCTTTCATGCTGAATCTGAAAAAAGCCATTCCATCCGAAGAACTGATGTGTTACAGTAACTAGTTCATTGGTGACCAATAATGCATTTGCTTCTCAATTCCATCTGTTTACAATTAAGAGTGGGCCATTCACTTTCCAACCAAAAGATATCTGTGCTTTTTTAAAAAAAGTGCATTCTTACAGTGTGTAATAATTATGTTAATCATGGGAAGTTAGTAGAGGCATATAACACCTTAATGCTTTATCTCCTACCACTCTCATTCTTCCCTACTCCTTTCAACTCTTGGTCCCTTTCCCATTTGCAAAAGCTCTATTTCCCTTTTCCACCCCCTTTTTCTCCTTCCCCTTCCCTTCCATCTCTTGTTCCTCTTCTCACTTGAATAAGTTTTCCCTATTTCCTATTGTCTGACTTTTATTTTGTTCTTTATATTTTCCACTTCTCATATAACAGAAACCATGTGGTTTTAGGCTTGTGAGTCTAATTTATTATCCTTACCTTTATGTCTCAAGGTACATCTATTTGCCCACAAATTATTCCAATTTACCCATCTTGGTGGCAGAACAGTACTCAGTTGTATATGTGTACTGTATTTTCTTTATCCGTTCACCTGTTGATGAACATATGGACCACTTCTAATGTTTAGCTGTTATAAATTGTGTAGGCATAAACATGGGTATGCACATATCACTACACTATGGTGACTTTAACACTTGGGAAAAAAACTGTTAAAAGAGTTTTCATCTATGTTCATTAGAGAAAAAGTTTGTAGTTCTATTTTTTGGTGGAGCCCATTATTTGAGTTTGGAATCAGAGTAACATTAGCTTCAAAATGACTGTGGGGTTCCTTTCAGTTTCATTAGTTTTAGGAGTACTGGTGTAAGATCTCCTTGAATTTGTTGTAGAATTTGGTAGTAAATTCATTATGTCCTGGGGGTTTCTGACTTGGTAGATTTTTATTATTGTTTCTATTTTATTGCCTGTTATTAGATTACTCAGGATTTTTAAGTTTTCTTGGCTCAATTTGATAATTCATATATATCTAAGAATCTCTCCATTTCTTCTGAGTTCTCTAATTTATTGCTGTACATGTTTGTGAATAGTTACTAATCTTCTGAATTTGAGTGGTGTCTGTTTGACGTCACATTTCACTTCTCTAATTGCATTGATTTGCATGTAATATCTGCTAAGGTTTGTCTATTTTGTTTATTCTTTCAAAGAACTGCTGCTTGATTCATTGATTCTTTAGTCTTAGTCTTCATTTCATTCTTAGTCTTCATTTCATTTATTTCTGCTTTGACTCTTACAACTTTATTTCTAGTACTAGCTTTGGAGTTGGGTTGTTCTTATTTTTCTGTCCTTCACTGTGTGCCCTTTGGTTATTTATTTGGATTTACTCTATTTTTCTGGTATGGGCATTTACAACTATGAACTTCCCTCATACGATTGTTTTCATTGTGTCCCACAAGTTCTAACATGTTGTGCTGGCATTATCATTCACGTCTAGTTTTATTTCTTCCAAAATTTATTCTATGACAGATTAACTTTTCAAGAATGTGTTGTTTAATTTCTATTTATTTGCATAACTGTGTGGATTTTTTTGCCATTGATTTCTAGTTTTATTCTACTATGATCAGACACAATGCATGGTATATTTTCAATTCTTTCACATTTACTTAAGCACACTTTATTGGCTGCTATGTGGTCTATTTTGAGGACTGTCCAACGTGCTTCCCCCCAAAATATGTATTCTGTTGTTTCTGGATGGAGCATTCTGAAAATATCTATTGAGTTTATTCCTCTGAAGGTTTGGTTCAACTGCCATGTTTCTTTGTTGAATTTTTGTCTAGTTTATCTATTGGGATAATGAGATATTACAGTCCTTTACTATAATGTGTTGATGTTGATCTGATTTTCATGTCCTGTTGTGTTTTTGGTATGAAGTCAGGTGCAGTTATTTAGTGTACACATGTTTACAATCATTACCTCGGCCTGGAGAATAGTTCCTTAATGAATATATTATACCTTGATTGACTTTTTTTTTCAATTCTGACTTAAAGTCCAATTTGAAAATAGGATAGCTGCTTCTGCTTGTTTTCAGGTTTCTTTGAATGGAATATTGTTTCTTCCTTTTTTTGTTTATGAATTATTTTTTGTGTTAATTTTTTTATATATAGTATACTGTTAGATTTTGTTTCCTGATTTGTTCTGGTAGTTTTTGACTGGTGAATCGGGCACTCACATTGATAGTTGTAACCAATAGTTACTAATTTTTTTTTCCTGTTATAGTACTGTTTTCTTGTTGTTGGTTGTTTTTCTTTCTTCTGCTTCATTGGTTGTCGGGTTCCATGCATTCATTCTATTGGACCTTTTTGCGTTGTTAGCTTTATTGTCTCTTTATAAAACACACTTAAGAATTTTTTGGAGTGCTAGTTTGGTTGTCATGAATTTCCTTGGGTGCTCTTTATTGTGCAAATACCACATTTCTCCCATCATTTTGAAAGAGAGTTTTACAGAATATAGCAGTTTGGGCTGGAAATTGTCTTTTTTTTTCTTTTGTTTAGGTTTTGAAACACTTGTCATTAGCTCTCCTTGCCTTCAACATCTGTCATGAGAAGTCTGCTGTAAT
Source organism: Dolichotis patagonum (assembly GCA_004027295.1). Lineage (NCBI taxonomy): Eukaryota > Metazoa > Chordata > Mammalia > Rodentia > Caviidae > Dolichotis > Dolichotis patagonum. Next base: position 52,977 of record PVJX010004624.1, read on the forward strand.
TATGAGTTCTCCTTTATGAGTGATTTTTTGCTTTTCTCTGAAAATTTTTAAATTTCTATTTGTGTGTTGGAGATCTGATATTTTGTCCATCATATGTCTTGGTGTAGTTCTTTTCTGATCATAGTTTTTTGGACTTTTGTATGCCTCACTGATCTGTATGTTAAATTGGTTTTTGCATATTTGGAAGCTTTTTAATTATTTATATAATCAGGATTTTATATTCTTTGTGCTGTCTTGTTTTTCACTAATTCCAAGTAGTTATAGATTATTTTTCTTTGTATCACCTTTCAGTTAATAATAAAATTGTTTTTCATATTCTTTTATTTTTAATGTGTCCCTCATTAACTGATATCCACCCACAACTCTGTCTTCTAGGTCTGACATTTGTCTTCACATAGGTTACTTCCATCACTCATGCTTTCAGTTATATTTTTAGTCTTCTGGATTTCTGTTTGGAAAATTTTATGGACTCTTGTTTTTTTTTTAATTTTGGGCATGCATGTTTTCCATTTCTTTCCCAGGATCCACTAACTTCTTATTAGTACCTTCTGGAGATTCACTGGTTGTACGTTTCATTAGGACATTATATGCTTTGTTATTTCTTCTGAAAATTTTCCAAGGATTTATTGGTCAGTTTTATCACCTTCACTGGTATCAATTCAGATGTTTTGACTGGGCAACTTTTGATCTCCTATCTGTTGATGCCCTCTGGGGAGTTGAGTGTCTTGGAAACATTATTTGATCCTTGTATGAAAAGAAATAAATATTGTCCCACCAGTTTCCTTATTTACTCATATTTATTAAAGTCTTAGATATTTTTAATCAAATATGAACATTAGTAAGATATAACAAAGAATCTGCATGGATTAAACAAAACACACACACACGTTGTACACATTTAAACAGATGAATGAATAAAAACAGGAATACTGATGAGCAAAAGAAAGAACCAGAAGGAAGATACATTATTTAAATATAGTCTTAATGCAATTACTTAAATACAATCTTGGGCAGCAAAAGCAAAATAGTCCATTTTATTTTGTAACATAAAAGCAACTTGGGGATATTTACATGGCTGAATTTAATGAGTCAAGAGCTATCCTGTGTTTTAAGATTTGTCATAAAATGGATCTAGCGATTCATTACTGAATTCCTCTGAAGATATTACATCTGCAAACTTCAATTTCTCTCCTCTTATAAGAGTCTCAGTGGGATTAGCGTTGTGTTAAGAACTGCAATAGGATGCAAAGCAATGTCAGAGGTAACACTTTCTCTAAGTGAAGTGCTCCATGGAACCGAATCACACATAGTAACAGCACAGTTTCCTGTATGAAACACAAAGTGGTTGGAGTAATTGCAAACTTTTTTCATGGAATTTCCATTTCATTGCTAATACTTAGGTGCTACTTCACTGGCAGGGAGGCTAATTTGTCGATTAAGTAGAAAACTTAATGCAATAATTCTCTGAGAAATATAGTATGTTTTTGAAACCATATTAGAGCAGTCATATTTCTGTTTAAATTAAAGATAAGCAATTAAGTTTGGGAATTTCCCCCATTGTACATCAATAATTTTTAAAATGGGTTTTTTAAAATATGTAGTTGTGTTTAAGATTCTAGATGTGACCTGTTCTTCTCTTCAAGAGTGTCTCAAAGTTGGACCTACCTGATTTGGTGAGAACTGATACACCGTCCTGGATAGTACAGAGATATTAATTTAAAACATATGAGTACTATCTGCATTATAGGATAAAATACCATTCACAGTGGTACCTTAGTTGTCTAACTTAATTTGTTTTACAATTTTGGGGAAGATGGCTGCATTTGTATTTGTGTGGGAAAAATGGCTGTGGTTGTGTTTTCAAATGGAAGCAAAAATTTCCCAAATGCTTTTCTTTGCAACCCAAACTGTTTGCAAGCAGCAGCATTCATGAACAGAGCATTTTACTGCATTTTGAATGGTTATTGATTACTATCAGGGAACATACAGGTCTGCTTCATCAGAGTATTCACAAGTAGCAGTGTTCATTTATGTATCACCACAGGTAAAGGGAAAGCTTATGGATCTGTAAGGATGTGGGGACATAGGTTTTCCTGGGGACCATACTTGGTCAGCTTTGTTCAATGCAGTGACTTCAGCATCTATAACAGTGCTTGGTACATAGTGGACACTCAGGTGAATGAATTCACACATGAATAAATGGAAAGATAAGATACCAAAAGCACAAAGACTACTTAGTAGCTAATGGTCTCTCTCAGCACCCCTTTTTGCCCACCCCACTTCTTCAAGGAGTTGGTTGATAAAGGGTTCTTTGACTCTAAAGCTCCTTTACTCTCCTCCTTTCTTTGTTCTTGAGGTCCAGGTAATACTCACAAATTTATCTTTGTATGATAAGCAGAAGTCCAAGGTTACACTAGCCCTGAGATAAATGCCCTGTGTGGTCACTGTCTTGAGCGTGAGCAGGGACTGTGAATTCATTTCCATTGAAACAAAACCTCATGTAAGATTCAGTCTTCACAGCCTAGAGTAAAGTTCTTCCTCCGAGGCCGTGACCTAGCAGCCATCGTGTTATGACCTGAGCTGTGTGACAGGCACCTGAGGGTGGACCCCAGCAACTATGAGAAGTTCTGGCCAACGACTAACAGGGAAATGGAAAGTCAGTCCTACAACCATGAGCACATTACCTCTGCCAATGCCAAGGAGCTTTCTGGAGAATTCTGAGCCTCAGATGAGATGGATGCTTTGTCAACACCTTCAGCCTGATGAGATTCTCAAGGAGGACCTGGGGACCCAATGGCAGGCTCCTGAGCCAGGGAAACTCTGAGTTAATGGGTTCACTGGCTGTTAAACCAGTAAACTGTTATGCATCAATAAACAACTATGTAGCTTCTGAATCCATTAAACATCTATTGGACTATATCTTGAATGAGGTATTGGAAGACTATACATACTAGTATCCCTTGCACTTCAATGTAGTTTGCAATGTGAGGGAGCTTAGACCCATGAATTTTAATGCTTTCTCCTTAAAAATATGCCTCAATATGCTCTTTTGCATTACCTTCAGAGGTCAGAACTTCCTGAGACAGCTCCATGGTGAAGATTCTGGATCCCTGTGTCACAGGCTGGAAGAGTCACTAAAGAGAGATTCTGAGATGTATCTCACTAGTGTGAATAAGGAAAATCGCACCAGTGTGACAGTTAATTTATCACACAGCCCAGGTCATAACCCACATGGCTGCTATTTTTTACAAGATCAGCAGGAGAAAGCTCATTCTAGTTTGTGAAGGCAAAATCTTACTCAAGGTGGTGTTTCTCTGAGAATAATCCCACAATCCTCCCCCACACCCAGTGTAGTGACCACACAAGGCTTTGACCTCAGGGTGCGTTTGCCACAATGACCCTACCTTTCTAATTAATTCAATTTCTGAGTGTCTGTACTTTTACTAGCCTTTGGGCAAATAACCTCACATAGTGTGTATCTTTCACCATGATTTTGTTCAAATTAAATTCAATTTTAAAACTAATCAGAAGACAGTATTTAGAAGGCAAAATTTCCATGCTTTTTCAGATTAGCCAAAAGTATAGCATCTGAAGATTTGTGTGATTTCATGTATTCACTGTAAAAAAACAAAAAACAAAAAACAAAAAATCCTTTTTTCCTATGGCATTGTAAAACTGTCATGGAAACCTGTTTTAAACAATTGAACATATGTCACAGTGATGACACAGTGATGACAGTGAGCTGCAGATAACTTACAGAGTTAATCATGTGGTGTATGCATATGTTGGGATCCAGGAACCCAGTGACAGTGAACAAGGGCTCTGTTCACAGTTAAGAGAAAAATCCCAGCTGTGAGTAGCCAGTGGGCTACTTGGGGAAAATTGTCTTCATTAGTGAGGAGTTGTTCATAGGACCTAGACCTGGCCAGGCTGAACGCTCATACTTAAAATTGACTCTGCCATCTGGAGTTCTTGCTTTCTTTCAGAATAACTGCATCCCTGGGGAAGGCAAGATGGAATGGAAACATCTGTCATACATCTAAGTCTCCAACCTCCTTTTCAACGTGTCCTCATCTCCAGGTGAAAGAGCGCCGGAAGCAGAAGTGATTTCTTTCTTCCTACTCACTGGGGACTGGAAAGGCTAAAGCAAAGGCCCCAGATTCTGACCTGCCTCTGTTTTCAGCTGCAGCTGGCAGTTTCTTGCAAACCTAGCCTCAGATTGCCTCAACCACACTTCAGCTCAGGGCATCTGCTCTGCTGCAAAGTTTTCCCCCAAGTAGCTGGACATTCTCCGAAGAATCCATTTTGTATCTGCAGCATGACAGGTTTGTTACACAAACTTAGCAGTTCACTCATTTATTCTCTTACAGTTGTGTAGGTGGGCTTGATGAGTGCTCTGTGGGAGTCTCATAAAGCTAAAATAAAGACACCAGCCAGGCTTATTTCTTCTCTGAAAGTTGCTTCTGAACCCATTCAGGCTGCTGGTACAATTATGTAGTTCCCACAGGCATAAAACAGAGGTCCTATTTCACTGCTGGTTGTCAGCCTGGGACTGTCAGTGTTTAAATCTTCTGGCACCCTTCTAATGTGACCAGTCATGATGTATTGATGTACACAGCTGTGTACAGGGCTGTGTTCCTGTAGTGTAAATAGGTCCTTGGACTGTAGAAATCATTTCTGCTCTTGAGATTCTGATTTTAAGGTTACTGTGACTCATGTAGTGCTCATGCTGGTGGGTGAATATTCAGTCTCCCACTTTCAGATGTTGAGCCTGGTGGAGAAACAATTTCCCACAAATCCCAGTGGAAAAGAAGCTGAACCCCACCTGGGAACTATAACCAAGTGCCCCTGTGCTGATCTTCCCTCTTTCCTTATTTTACACTCCTTTTCCTCTTTTCTGCTTCCTTCTATTACTACCTAGTAAACCCTTGCAAGACTAGTTCAGGTAAAACCAAGTCCACAATGTGAACAGATTCAGTTCCCACAGTGTGTGCAAGCCTATGTCTCATCATATGAATGGCTCCAGGTTTGATATGTGAGGAGGTACTGGTGTGACAGGGTAAGAGGATCCATGGACCATAGTGTGAAAAGATCGAGGTAACATGGTGTGAGTAGGTGCAGCCCTCTGGTGTGACTAGGACCAGAGCCCACAGTATGAAGAGCCCCAGGAATCAGTGTGAATCTATTCATGTGCCAGATTGGAAATGGGTCCAGGTCTCACAATATAAAGAGGACGCAAGGATATGAATAGAACCAGGTCCACAGTTTGGACAAGTGCAGTGTGAGCAGGTTCAAGTCCCACAGTATGAAAATCTCCAGGCCTCATAGTGTGAGCAGGCCAAGGTTCCACACAGCAAAAAGGTTCAGATCATAGAGAGTAAATAGGACAGGGGCACATTTGTGAGGAGGTTCAGGGACCACAATAAAACCAGGTCGAGGTGTAATCGCGAACAGGTCCAGGTTCCACAGTGCACAGGACTAATTCTTACAGTGTGGACAATTGGAAGCACCAATGTGAGGAGGTCCATGTCCTACAGAGTGAACAGGTCCAAGAAGCTCATAGTGGACAGGTCCAATTTCCAGTATAAACAGGTCTGGATCCCACAATGTGCACATGGCCCACAGTGTGAATTAGCTTGGGTGTCACAGTGTGGTTAGGCCCATGATTCATAGGGTGCACAGCCCAGATCCCACCACACACAGCTCCCACAGAGTCCCTTGTTGCTACAGTGTGCTTAGGTCCAGGTTCCAAATTGTAAACAGGACCACACCCCACAGTGTAAATTGGCCCAGAGCTCGCCATGTCAACAGGCCCAAGCTATAATCTATGAACACCTGCAGGTGCCACAGTTTGCAAAATTCCATTTTTCACATCATGAATTGTAGTCTGGCTCCCACAGTGTGCCCAGGTCTCCCAGTGTGCACAGGTCCCACAGTGTGAACACACCAAGTTCCTGTAGTGTAAATAGGGCTGTGTCCCAAAGTATGAACAGGTTCTAGTCTTCCTGTTTCTATAGTGCAAGTAGACCTAGTTCGCAGAGTGTGGAGAAGTCCAGGCCTCACAGTTATACAGTTTGCAGAGATCCATATCCTACAGTTTGTTGGGGTCTAGATACCAGTGTGTGGAAATTTCCAGGTTCCACAGTGTGAACATGTTCAGGTCTCACAGTGTAAATAAGTCCATATCTTACAGTGTGTATGGGTCCAGCTTCTATGTGTGACTAGGTCCAGCACCCACAATGTGAAGAGTTTCAGGTTCTCCTGTGTGCATCAGTCAAGGTCCCAGAGTATGATGAAGCTCAGATCTGTGTCACAGTGTAAGTAATTACAGGTCTTGGTGGGAACAGCCTGGTCCCACAGTGTGAACACAGCCCAAGCAGGTCCAGTCTCAGTGGTGTGAGTAGGTCAGTGCTGCACAGTGTGAATAGCTCAAGCTCCTGAGTGTACTGAAGTTCAGATCCCAGGGTGTGAACAGTTCCAGGTCTCACAGTGTTCAGGCCCCATCATATGAACAGGTCCAGTTTTCACAGTATGAGCAAGTTCAGTGCTCACAGTATGAACAGGTCCAGCTCACACAGTGTGAAGTTTTAGGTGGTGCCTTCATAGTTAATGGGTTAAGTTTAGGAAAGGAAACATTGGTGCAAGCTATCATTTTTGTTTGTTTTTTCTTTTTTTTATTTAAAGAGAAAACAAAACAAAACAGAAAAAAGGGTAGCAACAATACAGAACTCCAAGAAAAAAAGGGAAACAATAAAAAATGATAAGAACTCATTATTTGATAACATACAAACTGTATCTTGAAAATAGTTATTCAAGTTACAAAGTAAAAACATACAAAGTACATTCAAACAATGAGACTGCTAACAGTTCTGCTCCATGATCTAACAAAAACACTAATACGGTCATTCATCTTACATAATTAAACACAATTAACACACTTAAAGGATGCACATTTAACAAACTTAAAGGATGCAATTATATCCTTTAGAGTACTTTCTTTTCCTATCTTTTTTCCAGTAGCAATAACACATTTTGGGTTTTATTACTCCTCTATTTCTTATTACTTTTTACACTACAGACACAATGTGATATTTATAAATATGATTCTCATTTATTTCACTAATGAGGATAGTCTCAAGTTGTCTCCATTTACCTATGAAGGCCTCAAGATCATCTTTTTTCATAGCTGATTAATATTCCATTGTATAAAAATACCACATCTTTTTCATGCACTCTGCAGTTGATGGCCATTTTGGTTATTTCCAAGATTTAGCTATTACAAATTGTGCTGCTATGAACATGGGTGCACATATATCACTGTGATATGACTTTTTCAGTTTTTCTGGGAAAATACCCAAGAGGGGAATAGCTGGGTTGAATGGAGCTTCCAGTCCGAGTCTTCTGAGAATTCTCCATATTGATTTCCATAGTGGTTGCACCAGTCTTCACTCCCACCAACAGTGGAGCAGTGTTCCTTTTTCCCCCCGCAGCCTCGCCAGTATTTGTTATCAGTTGATTTCTTGATGGCAGCTATTCGTTCCAGTGTGAGATGAAATCTCAATGTTGTTTTAATTTGCATTTCTCAAATGATCAGTGATGGTGAACATTTCTTCATGTATTTATTTGCCATTTGTGTATCTTCATCTGAGAACTGTTTGTTCATCTCAGATGCCCATTTTTGGAGAGGGTCTTTGAATTTGGGGGACTTGATGTTTTTCCATTCTTTATACAAGTCCTTTCTCTGAGGGGTTGCTGGCTGAAATTGTTTCCCATTCTGTGGGTTTTCTTTTCACTCTGTTGGTGGTTTCTTTTGAAGTGCAGAAACTTTTTAATAATATGAGATCCCAGTTATTGATTCTCTGAAGAGTTTCCCATGCAGTTTTGGTTTTGTTCATGAATTTTCTGCCTACTCCTATGTCTCCAAGACTTCTACCTATCTTGACTTCCAGCAGATTTAGTGTTCTATTCTAATGTTTAGGTCTTTGATCCACTTAGACTTTAGTTTTGTGCATGGTGATAGGCATGAATCTAGTTTCAGTCTTCTACATGTGGAGAACCAATTTTTCCAACACTATTTATTAAAGAGGCTATCCTTCTAGTGAACATGTTTAGCCCCTTTGTCAAATATCAGGTGGCTGAGTGTCTTTGTACTTATACTTGCATCTTCTAATCTGTTCCACTGCTCCTAAGGTCTATTTCTTTGCCAGTACCATGTTGATTTTATCACTGTGGCTTTTTAGTACAGTTTCAAGTCAGGAATTGAGATGCATCCTGCCTTGCCTTTATTGCCCAGAATTGCCTTTGCTATTCTAGATTTCTTCTGGTTCCAAATGAATTTTAGGAGTATTTTCTCTAGATCTGTGAGATATGTCAATGGTATTTTGATTGGGGTTGTGTTAAATCTGTATAACACTTTTGGGAGTATGGCCATTTTCACAATATTGGTTCTTCCTAGCCAAGAGCATGGAACATCTTTCCATTTTCTAATATCCTCTTCAATCTCCTTTTTTAGTGTAGTATAATTTTCAGCATATAGGTCTTTTTACATTCTTAATTAGGTTGATTCCTAAGTATTTTGTTTTTTAGATGCTATTGTGAAAGGTAATATTTCCATAATTTCTCTCTTATGGAGTTTTATGTTTGTGTACAGAAATGCTATTGATTTTTGAGCACTGACTTTGTATTCAGCTACACTGCTGAATTTGTTTATTATCTCTAGTAGTCTTTTAATGGAATTTTTTGGTTCTTCTATATAGAGTATCATGTCATCTGCAAATAGTGATAATTTAACTTCTTCCTTTCCTATCTTTATTCCTTTTATTTCTCTCTCTTGTCTGATTGCCCTCGCTAGTGTTTCCAGAACTATATTGAATAGGAGTGTTGATAGTGGACATCTTTGTCTTGTTCCTGATTTTAAAGTGAAAGCTTTTAGTTTTTGTCCATTTAGTATAATACTGGCTGTTAGTTTGTCATAAATGGCCTTTATAAGTTTGAGGTAGACACCGTATATTGTGAGTTTCTGAAGGGTTTTTATCATGAACATGTGTTGGACTTTATCAAAAGCTTTTTCTACATCTATTGAGATGAGTATGTGGTTTTTCTTTTTGGCTTTCTTGATACGGTGTACACATTTATTGATTTGCGTATGTTAAACCATATCTGCATTCCTGGAATGAACCCCACTTGGTCATGAGGTATAGTCTTCTTGATGATTTGCTGCATTCTATTTCCCAGTATTTTATTGAGAATCTTTGCATCAGTGTTCATAAGTGAGATTCTCCTATAGTTCTCCTTCTTGGTTGGGTCTTTCTCTGGTTTGGGTATCAGAGTAATGCTTGCCTCCAGGAATGATTTAGGGAAGATTGCTTTCTTTTCAATTTCATTGAAGTTTTTAAGGAGTATTGGCATCAAATCTTCTCTAAATTTCTTATAGAATTCAACTGTGTATCCATCAGGACCTGGGCTTTTCTTTGTTGGTAAGTTTTTTATTTCATTTCCAATTTTAATAGCTGACATTGGATTATTCAAAATTGCTATATCTTCTTGTTTGAGTTCTGATAGTTCATATGTTTCTAGAAATCTGACCATTTCCTCTGTGTTTTGCTTTCTGTGTCAGTAGAGATTTTCAAAGTAGGTATTCGTGATCTTTTGAATTTCCATGGGATCTGTAGTAATTTCCTCCTTTTCAGTTCTTATTGCATAAATTTGGTTTTTTTCTTTCTTTTTCTTTATAAGTTTAGCTAGAAGTTTGTGAATTTTATTCTCTCAAAAAACCAGCTTTTTGATTCATTAATTCTTTGTATTGTTTTTTTAGTTTCAACTGCATTGATTTCTGCTCTAATCTTTACTATTTCTTCTCTTCTATGAGCTTTGGGTTTAACTTGCTCTTCTTTTTCTAGAAGCTTGAGATGAAGCATTAGGTTGTTTATTTGTGCTCATTCTGTTTTCTTGATATGACAATTTATTGCTATATATTTCCTTCTTAAGACCATTTTCATTGCATCACACAGATTACAATATGTAGTTTATGCATTTTCATTAAATTGCAGGTATTGCTTTATTTCTTCTTTAATTTCATCTGTAGCCCACTGGTTGTTTAAAAGGTTGTTATTTAATTTTCATGTATGCATCCTGGTTTTGCAATTTCTTTTGCCATTAATTTACAATTTCAGTGCACTATGGTCAGATAGTATGCATGGGTAATTTCAATACCCTTGCATTTACTTTTAAGTGGTTTGTGGGATAATATATGGTCTATTTTGGAGAATGTCCTATGGGCAGCTGAGAAGAATGTGTGTTCTGTTGTGGTTGGGTGGAACACTCTGTAAATATCTACTAAGTCCAGTTGCTCACAGGAATGATTCAGTTCTATTACTTTTTTGCTGACTTTTTGTCTAGTTGATCTATCTCTTTGGGACAATGGGCTGTTAAGATCCCCTGTAATAATTTTGTACTTGTGTATTTGGTTTTTCATGTCCATTAGTATCTGTCTTATATAGTTGGGTGCTCCTGTGTTTGGTGCATATATATTTATAATTATTAGTTCTTCCTCTTGAATTTTTTCACTTATGAGTATGTAGTGACCTTCTTTGTCTCTTTTAATCATTTTAGGTGTGAAGTTCACATTGTCTGCAAATAGAATAGTTACTCCTGCTTTTTTCTGGGTTCTTGTTGCATGGAATACTGTTTTCCATCCTTTGACTTTTAATCTATGAATTTCCTTTTGGGTTAGATGTGTTTCTTGTATGCAGCATATTGTGGGATCATGTTTCTTGATCCATTCTGTCAACCTATTTCTTTTGATAGTTGAATTGAGGCCATTTACATTTATGGATTTCACTGATATGTACTGTTTCGACTTTGCCAAGTTATGTTCCAATTGTTTGCATTCTGCTTTTCCCCCTTATTTAATTGCTTGTCCTACCTGGTGGTTTCTTTCTGTTGTACTGGGGATTGTGATCATTTTTATCTCTGTCTAGTATGTCTTTCAATATTCTTTCTAGGGTTGGTTTGTTGGATGTGAATGTCTTTAGTTGTTCTTTGTCATGGAAGTATCTTGTTTCTCCATTAAATTTCAGTGAAAGTTTTGCTGAGTACATCAGTCTGGGTTGAAAGTTGTTTTCTTTCAGGGCTTGAAATGCCTCTCTCCATGCTCGTCTTGACTTGAGGGTTTGTGCTGAAAAGTCTCCTGTGATTCTGATGGGCTTTCCTTGATAGGTGAGTTGTGTCTTTTCTCTAACAGCTTTTAGTATTCTGTTATTATGTTGTATGCCTGAGATCTTAATTATTATGTGTCTGCATGTAGATTTATGTTGGTTGTGACTGTTTGGCTATGTGCCTCACTTATTTGCATACCAAATTTTTCCCCCATGTTTGGGAAATTTCCTCCTATTATTTCTGTGAATAGTTTAGATATGTCATTTTTATTGAGTCCAGCATCTTCACTAATGCCTATTAGTCTTATATTGTTGATCTTGCATCATCCTGAAGCTTCTGGATTGTCATTTCATGCTGCTTTATTTTTAAAAGTTCTATCCTTTCATGATCACTAATTGCAATCCTGTCCTCAAGGTCCAAATTCCTATGCTCGGCTTCTATTAAATGGTTTTGTGTGCTTTGAATAGAATTTCTTGCTTCTTGGATGTTTCTTTCAGTTTGCTTCATGAATTCTGCTTGTTTTCTATATTGTTCATTCAAGGTTTCAATCAGTTTCCCATGTTTCTGTACTTTTTCTCTATTTCTTCTTTAGCTGTTCTCAGCAACTCCTTTACTAAGGTTGTTACTTCCACTTTTACATGAGAGAGTACTTCTAATTTGATTTCCTCTATAGCCTCACAGAGTTGCTTTTTTATTTCATTTGTTATCTTTTCAGAGATTTCCGGTGTGTTACCTTTGGAGTCCTCTAATTCAATATCTCCTGTAATTGCACCTGGTGGACTGGATATCTGAGATTGCATTTTGCTTTTTTGTTTTGCCATTTTCCTCTTTCAAGTTAGTGTTTGGTCCTTCAGACCCGCTAGTGTCAGCTGTTGGTAGTGTGCATCTTGGTGTCCTTCTGTAAAGCTGATGTTTGTCCAGTGTCCCACAATGAATAGATGGGCCAGTCACCTGACTTCCTGCTGCAGGGCCTGTTGGGTGAGTCCTATATTCTTCCTGGGTTGACAAGCCTAGTAGTATTGATGTAGGTCAACTTTTAGTTCCTGCTAATACTTTATCTTCAGGTTATTCCAGGCCATCAAATCTCCCTGTCTATAGTGTTTGTGTTGGCTGAGGCCCTACTGTGTCCCTATTATGTGCCTGTGTGACTCATAAGCCCTTTTGATTTTCTTCAAGTTGGGGGAGTCCTTCTCGACACACTCCTCACTATGCCTGATGTTTTCTGTGTGTAGGAAGGGGTCACCCTCACTCTTGTCAGACTTACCAAGGTCTTAAAGTTAGTTGGAGGGAGCTTTGCTACTGGCCCTATTTAGCCACTGTACACCTCTATTTTAGGGGTATACTCACCACACTGACTGGAGCCAGCTGAGATCTTGTTTTGGTGAGGCAGTCACTTAATCTCCCTTCAGGCTAGCACAATAGTCCACTGTAGTTAAAGGTTCCTCTGGGCACAGAGTTCCAAGTTTGCCTGGTGAGTGCTGGGATTCCACCACCACTGGATCATGCCCAGTCAGGGCCCAAGATGGGCTCCTGGCCCCACTCACTTCTTGGGGTTCACTGAGCACAGTCTGGTTAGGCCCACTGGTCCCTCTTGAGTGCCTTGGTGTGGTATCAGATGCAGGCTGTGGTTTTACTGCCTGGGCGCAGAGTTCCAAGTTTGCCAGGTGCACACTGGGATTCCGCCACCGTTGGAGCGTGTGCAGTCAGGGCCCAGGATGGGCTCCTGGCCCGCTGGCTGCCCAGGCCTTGCATTGGTTGGTTTTTCATGAAGGACATTGGTTTGTTGATCTTTGCCCTAGAATGAAATACTGTTATCACATTGGGCAGTCAGTACCCATGTTTGCTGGGACAGTGGACACTATCTCTATCTTCGATGGCTGTGGGCAGACAGTTCCTCCACCTTTGCATAAATGGAGGATGCCACCAGTTCCTCTCAGTACACTTCAGTCACCATGATAAGATTATCTGGAATGAAGGGAATGCTATCACACTTAAGGCATGTACAGAAACATGAGCCATAGAACCCATTAATATTTGTCTCTTAGTGGATGAAGCGTTCGTAATGTAAAATTGTAGTATGGACTATAGTAGAATACTAAGATATATTAGCATTAGTCAGCAATATCAGTTATTAAAATGTAAGTGAACACAGTGCTATAGTTTTAGGAGAACAATATATAAAAAATGTAAGTGAATACTTACATTTTTAAAGGATATACAGTGGTACCTCATTTCTCGAACTCAATTCGTTCCACATCTCTGGTCACAAACTGAATTGGATGAGAAATGAATCTAATTTCCTCATAAGGTCAACCCTGAACCTAATCAATGAATTTGATTTAGTTCTTGTCCAATTTGGTTTGTGACTAGAATTGTGGAAAGAATTAAATTTGTGAGCCATGGCATATATATATATTTTACATTCAGTTTTAAAAAATACTAAATACTATTGCACATTGAATATATTCCAAAACATTTTTCAATAAGAATGCAGAGGAAAGATACACAACAACTTTAGGGAAATGTCTACATGTGAAAAGGGAAAGAGAAGTATGGGAGAGATGTTTTGGTCTTGGCTTAACATTTAATATTTTATTTCTAAACAAAACATCCTAAAGAAATAAAGCAAAACAGCTTGGCATAGTGGCAATGCCTGTAATCTCAGCACTTGAGAGGCAGAATAACTGAAAGTTCTAAACTACCTGGAACTACATGGTAAGACTTTGTCTCAAAAGGCAAAATACAACAAAATTTACTGTTTTACATTTGGAAGACAAGGACTCAAAAATCTACTGATTTTGGCTACTGATACTTGGTTTGCTTTATATGTATTAGTACATGAACACACTTAGCGTATCTCAAAGAGGATAATATAACTTTACCGTGACAACCAGAAAAAATTACTCCTGATTTTGGCACTATGCTGAAGACTCTTTATAATAATGCTCTAGATTCTAGCATTCATATAAAATTCATCAAATAAACTATGCCTCACTTTTAAGTCTTAAAACAGAAAGTAGACTGATGGAGAATTTATGACTCAAGTGACCCCTTGGCTTCTGGTTCTGTCAGGACTCTCATCTCCTCAGCTGTCCTCTGCTTCCCTTTGACCACACACTTCTGTGTGGCACAGGTGATCACCTTGCATTGAGCATAAGACACATTGGATGAGAAAGTCAGAGTTTCTGCAGTTTCAGAATTTCCACAGATCTCATGCTGGGTCTTTGTGCATTAATTACATTGGAAGCATGCTTTGATGGATCTTAAAGATTACAAATTATTTTTCAATAAACATGTTGACAAGTTCTACATGATAAAAAATTAAATCCTGATTTCCCACCATCAAAGAAAAGACAAACTATTTTTGATTTTGTAAAGTTAAATAGTAAGATATGTGAACAGATTTCAAATTTTAGAGTACTCATTTATCTTGTGGGAATTGAGGTGATGGGAGAACAATAGCGGCCCATTTGGGGGTGAATACTAACTGATTACTTACCCTGGGTCAGGCCTCTACATCCTGGTAACTCTGCAGTAGGCAGAATGGCTACCAGCTGGAGCAAGGGATCCATCAGGTTCTAGAGCTGAAGGGAGGCAGCATCCCAGGGACAGTCAGATACTTTCAGGTGTGGAGAGACAAAGGAGAGGAGCTAAGGAGGCCGCCTTCTTGAGCCTGTGTATGTGCATGAAGCCACCAGGGGGCTTCTCCAACTCAAACTACTGGGCCCAGCCTCGAATCACTGCCTGTTCACATTGTCTCACCTGTAGGAACTCACATTCTAATGCAGACACAGTCAGTGAACAGTGCTTGTGTGAAAGCATTTACTGAGAAGTTCCTGTGGGAAGCCAGGCCAGACATAAAACGTTCCCTGTGATAACTTTTATTATTTTTCAATGCTTTTGTTATCTACATTTTTATTAAAATTCCCAAGGCACTTCACAATGCAATTTCACTCACACCTAAACTGCTAAGAACCACCCAGAAGCTGAACTGCAATCTTTCTTCGTGGGGAAGCTCATCTGCACGATTGTGCTTTACCTGGATTCTTTCTGAGACTGATGTAGCCAAACTCCCATCACTGCAACCAAAAAGATGGCACAATCCCTTCAGGTTTATGGGGTCCTGATAGGGGGTCTTACCAGCTATCTTGTTTACTTTCTTATTTCTAGGACAAAATACCAGACACCCACAATTTAAAGAAGAAGTTTATATGTCTCACAACTTTTTCCAGGGACAGAGCAGAGGAGAAACAGCCCATTGAGTGGCAAGTGGAAATCAGCAGCGTCCCTCTGTTCCCCTTTATTCCATCCATCCTGCAAGCCTATACTTGGTGCCACCCGCACCCATGTTGTGTCTTTCCTCCCTTTGCAGTAAGTTCATCAGCCGTACCCAGAGCTATGCCAAACCTATCCGTGGACTAATTCAGTATCACACACTCATGACCCGGTCACTCCTCAAAGCCCCACCTATGAAGATATGAGCCCTTGGGGGACATTTAGCCAGAACAGCAGTGGAAGGTGAATTGCACATAAGAACCCTCCTGGCCCTGTTGTGATACAATGCCCTTTTTTACTTTTGATATTTCTCCTGCTGTGCCCTTTTCAGTGTAAAGTACCTTTTTATAAATGCCAGGGAGGGAAGAGAAAGGCAAACAATGAAATCGCGTAAAGCCAGTATCCACAGAATCGAGCTGTTCACTCCTTATTTAATGGACACCTGCAACTATTCTTTTTTCCAGACACATCTTTAAGAAGAAATTTTTATGGAATACATTGATTTTGGGGAAAAAATTTTAAGCAGAGAGAAATAACATAAAAATAAACATTAGATGTTTTGGAGAAACCAGTGCAAATGAAACAAGTAGTTACTTCTTTTATGTATTTTTCTTTTGGGAATTAATTAATTGTAGGAAATATCTAGCTCACTGTTTCCCAGATTTCTAGAGATTGCAATTGCCTGGAGTAGTAATTTTAAAAACGGGATTAATAATACTGTCTCTTGGAGAGTTTAATTCAGTAACATCTCAGGGTACCGGTAATGTTTTCTTTGTTTTGTTTGGAGGGGAATATTCTTTCTTTGCTTGATTTTGTGGGTCTGGGAAGATATATTTGTAATTTTTAAAGAAAATATATAATATATGGTACATCACACCTGCAATAGATTCTACTAGTAGTTTCAAGAGTAAAATGGAATAAAGTCCTAATTCTAAAATCAAAGCCAGTTCCAAGATCATAAACATCTGCTCAGTGCTGTTTTTTTGTTGTTGTTGTTTGTTTGTTTTTTGCCTCAGCAATGACTTAAGGGCCCTGGCACTTTGATAAGGGAAAGGACTTCCTCAAAGTGGGGAGAGGAAGCTGACTTCACCCCTTGGTGTAGTTCCAGGAGCTCAATCTGCATAGTGGGTGAGAGGCAAGAAGAGATAAGCAGAGTATTTCCAAGTAGAAAGGGGAAAGGGCGTAACAGGTCCCTGAGGAGATCTGACATATTATACATCTGAATGGAGGACAAGCTATCCCCAGGCCCCTAGTCTGCAGATTATGCTTCGGTTTTGTAATTCCAAGTTTGAATAATGTAGTCCTGTATTTCTGTCCAGTTTCTGAGGTACAAATTCCAGGGCCCTGATATGTACCTGTTTATGTGCCTCTGGAGTAGCAATATTTCCCTTCAGTAAAATTAAACATTAAACCCAACAAATATTTCTATGAGACCAATTGTGTTTGGAACCCTGCAGTATGATCATAAAAATGATTAGCAATGCCAAATTTCATTCTCAGGGTTGAAAAGTTGTACATTGCATGATTGAAAGTATGAATTACAACTGTAATAATTACATTATTTAGGGGTGAAATAAAAATATTAATTTTTTATCCTAAAAAGAATTGTAAAAAGATGAAATGATATATATCAGTTCTTTTTGAGATGAACAGAGAATTTAACTTGTGAATAGATGTAATAATTTCTATGAACAAAGAGTAGATTTCATATACATTTCAACAACTATTTGCAAAAAAGGATATTGATAGAAAGTTGTTTACAACTTTCTTTCTGCCTTCAAAAGAGAATCAGTTGATAAATTTTGAATTATTTACAGAGGAATAGAAGGAAATTGGTCAAAGCTATAATCCCAGGGATTGTACAGTTGAGATGAGAGGGACTCAGGATGAAGGATCCAGACTGCAGGTTGGAGCCTCAGGGAAGGAGCCTTCAGGAAGGCACTGGTGAGAAAGAACACACCTAATTGAAATCTGGAGCACTGTGTGTTGTGCAGTGGAATTTTCCTCTCCTTGGTGTCCCCTGTAGATCACTAGTGACATGAGTATCAGGAATGCTTTAGAGAGCTGCATTTTCCTCTAAGAAGGAAGAGACCCACTGAGCCCAGCTCCAAGCCAAGCATGAAGAGATAACATGTGATTGCATGCCCGTCCATGTCAACAAAGACTGTTCACATCCAGGTGTTCACACACATGCACGTGCGCACACACACACACACACACACATGTGCACAGTGGACACAGGCACTGGGTGCATACCCTCCATCAGACGGTCTGAGGTGCAGTGTTCCTAGCATCAATGCTTTTCATATAAACTCTGACCAAATGATCAGCAGTGCAAAGACTTTTTCCCCATGGAACACGAAAATTCATTCCACTTGAGAAAAGAATCCTGAGAAGCTTCACTTTGAATCCTCCTGTTTAGAGACAGTGTCTGATCTATGTGAGCAGTAGTTCTGTCCTTACTCTTAGATGGATTTCAAGTTCAAAGCATCCTCAATTCAATTCCAGAAGTACCCGTCAAGGGCTGTGTGATAGTCATTTTGCAACTGAGATCCAGAGCTCCTTCTAAGTTGATTTAAAAGGCTTCCTGCTTCTGCTTTGCACATCTCTCCAGTTAAATAAGGATTAAGTGAATGTCATGAGGATCCTGGAATGCTTACCCTGTTCTTGAACTTGTCAGCTGCTCATTCTTCTCTCATAGTCTCTGACACAATGACATTTAGAGAATGATTGATTTCATAAATCATCAGTACAGAACAGGACAATAGTGGCTGTGATATTTGTCCAGATTTCAGCCTTCAAACAGTGAAAGTGGTGAGAATCTGCAAGGCTAGCTCCTGACAGTGAAGGGAGGATCATACACCAGCACCCCAGGCAACTCTCACTCTTCCCTTGTTCAGCGCCTCACAGACAGACTCTTCTCTGCTCTCAGGGTTCCTGGCGAGGGTGAGTCAGAATCTCTGGTCGCAGCACATCTTCCTGAGGTGTCTAGGGTAAGAAACTGGTTGAAAACAATTTGTTGTAAAGACCTTTCTTGGCATTCGATATTTTCTGTTATCAACAGATGAGGGTGTCAGTGCATGCAAATGTTGTTAAACATTTTGAATCTGGTATTTTGTAAGTAGAAATGAATCCAAGAGAAAAATATAATAGGTAAATGCATTTACTTCACCCCCTCTCATTTTATTAGTCCATGATTGCTGTATATGCATTTTACAATCACCTTGGGGAGTTGGCTTGTGTGCATCATACAATTTTTTCCTTTTTTAATCCACTTCCTATCACTAGTCTTCCTTTCCTTCTTTTCATTCTTGTTGATAGTATAAATATTACTTCATGTTTATGACATATAATGTCCACATTCACTAAGCTTATTAGGACATTGTACATGGCATATCTGTGCTCTATTTCCCTAACCCTTTTCCCTGACCTACCCTTTGTTTTTTCCTCTCATTTTCATTTATTTTTCTCTTATTTTGTGTTTAACCTTATTTAGATGTGAGATACCACACAGTATTCAAGTTTGTATATCTGATTTATTTCACTCAACATTATACTTTCCAGGTGCATCCATTTCCCTACAAATATGTTTTTTATAGCCAAGTATTTTTTATAGCCAAGTACTATTCCATTTTATATAGATACCACCATTTTGTTATCCAATCATCTGTGAATAAGAAAGCAGTTTAAATACATTTAGAATTATATCTTTGACATCTCCTCTTCAAATGTTTGAAAAACTAAAACTAGAGTTTAGACTTTTACACAGACAGTAATCCAAGTGTTTTCTAAGAAAGAGTATGCTAGAGCTGCTGGTCTCTTTACTCCCTGGTCATTTCCTCTGCTCTCTCCCCTACACATAGTAGAAGAAGGAATGTTCTCCTCCTGAGAAGAATGCAGATGAGAGACTTTTTGGAAATTGTTTTCATTGGGTTGTTTAAATCATTATTAAGCAAAATAAAGAGATGAAACCTGAGTTACAAAACTCAAGAAAGAAATAGAATCCAAAAACATTGGAAGCAGGATATGTCTAAAACACTGCTGAAAATATAGTAAGGGTGTAAAAGAGGGCCTGCTAAGCCTAAGCTAAATTAAATTGCAGATAGCAACTTTATTTGAATTTATCAGACAAAATAAGGTTAGAAGAGAGAAAGAAGCATGGCAAATGTAAATATATGTTGTATTCCTAAGAAAGAAAAAATAAGACACCAACAGAAATAACCAGCTTAAGACGAAAGACATTTCTCTGAAATGGAAGCCAGGGGGCTTCCCCTCAGGGCTCTGTGTGGATCACTGCTCACTAGAGAAGCAGATTTGATACAAGATACATAAATATGAGGATTTGTAAGGAAGGGTTACAGTGGCCACCCACAGAATCAGGTGTGGGAGAGTGCAGAAGGGCTGTCCGTGGGCTGGAGATGCGAAGCGTTCAGTTATAAGTCAAGGCCTGGACCTCACTGTAGAGTCCCGTGCTAGTCCATGTCAGGAAGCTGAAGGGTCTGGAATGGAGGGCTGAAGAGGGTGCGCTGGAAACCAGGAGGCAGCCTGCAAAGTGAAAGTGGAGACTGGAGCTCCTCTGAGAACACAGATGCAAGCTTTCCTTCCTCATTCCCCTTTATCTCATTCAGAAGGGAAGCCTGCCCAGCATGAATCTTCCATTTTCTGTAAATTTCTTCAGCCACACCCAGAACTATGGAAATTTAATTGAGTTTCTTACTCAAGTTAACACAATCAGTTAATTATCATAATTCATCTCTTGTCAACTTGCCAACTAGACACAGTCTCTTAAACCTCAGAATTCAGATACAAAGGCAAGTTCATAATTATGCCAATATATTACAACTGTTCTCCAGAAGAATGGAAATGCACTAACTCCATCTCCAGGATAGAAGGCAAGTTTTCTTTGGGTCATGCTTGACCTAATGATTTACAACTTGAACATTATAATAGATATAATAATATTTCAAGACTAACAGTAAGTCTACCAACATTACATTACAAAGAAAGCATATTAGGAGAGAATTATTATCATTATAATCTTTATTTCTATAACCGATCATAGGGTCATAGCTTGTATTTAGAATTACTTTTTTCTACTACCCTTTTTTTGTTCCCTTGGACTTCAAGAAGTACTTTACCAACTCCTGGTTCTTTCCCTGAAGGTTCGGGACCGTCTGTCATCCAGTCTGGACTGGGATGTAGTACTTCCCCACTGATGCTAGAAACAGGACACAGTAATACTGGGACGTATGATAAGATCCCTTTTTCACTGCAAGTATATTCTCCTGTTTCTCCATTATGAAGTAATTGTCCAGTTTTCGTTGGAAGATTTCAGGAAGGAAATAATAGGGAAAGAGTAACTCTATGTCAGATTGGTCTCAGGCACAATTTATCTGTGGCTATTGGGAGAATTATGTCTTTTGTTCTATGGCAAATAATGAAGATTGTAAGAAATGTTGATAATATAATAAATAAGTAGCCTGAGTCTATTTCTAGAAGGTAACCATGATTATGGCTTAGATCTAAATAAGGCCCCTCCAGTCTCATGTGTTTGGAAAGCGATTGGATCATGTAGCATTGTGATCAGTCCACTGATGAAGTATTGAGCTAATAGCTGACCTGCAGTAAGGAGGTGAGGCCTTGTGTGGATTAGAAACTGGTGGTCACTTAACACCGACTGACCTGAATCAATGTGCCACTGAGTGGGGAGCTCACCTGAGAACTGTTGGCAACATAAAAGGAGAACTGGAGAAGAAACGAGCTGTTGTGTGGTGGTGTTGATTCTCCTGCTGCTGTGGGTTTTCCTGCAGGAGCTCGTCAGGCTTCTTTCCTGACATAAACGTGACTGTTATCATCAGAGGAGACTTGAAGCTTGTTGTTGCTGAGAATGGCTGCAGTTCACCTTGGAGGAGCTCTGGTCTTTACCACTTCCTGCTCCTATTACCTGAGTATTTCATGCACACTATGCGACTTTAACAATGAAAAAGTTAGTACCCTATAGTCTGTCTCTCAGGAGATGTGATATGGTATGGGCTGAAAGTAGAGGAGCTGGTCAGTGTGGAGTCGTTTTACAATGGTGAACTATTGCAGAGTGTGGTACTGTCTCTCTGCATTACTGGGCTTCATAAATCACCACTTCAGGAGTCTGATTCATTGTGGTGCTGTACTGAATATAATACTTCAAAGCAAACTGAGTGTAAGACCCTGGAAGCGTGTCTGACAGCTTGAAACCTTAATTCGGAGCACTCGACCATGCAGTGGATTGGGGAACACAGAGCAATGTTATTGGATTATGTGATTATGAAACATATTGTGAATGGAGAGACAGATTATTGCTTATAAATAAAATAACCTTTTATAATGACACACATACATTTTATTTCTTTAAAATTGTTGACTATTATAATTCCTGAAACTTCCTACTATTTCTCAATTGATAAATTTAATTATTAGTAAAAGATTATATTTTTAAACTCCCTTATTTTGGGGACTTGTTTTAAAAATAACATGAAAATTACTTTCTATTTGCATTACACCCTTAATGTAAAGTGATATTATTTGACTTCAGGATGACTTTGTATATATTTGCATACCTCAGCAAAACCATTAAAATGTGCAATTTTATTGATCTGGAATTTCTGTACTAAAGGGATGATTTGTTAGATTAACTTTTCCTTCACCTGGATTCCTGTTGCAGTGTGGACTGTTTGATTTAAATGATAAATATTGAAGAGTAGGACGTATCTTCTGCAATTAGTCATATCCCTAACCTCCCATGGATCAGCAATGAATTAATTTCCTGAGGCTTCCTTCCCTCTGTCATGAGGGTTCTGCCCTTTTATTTTCATCATTTGAGCTTTATTTATGTAGTTTTCCAGGTGGAATATGCTAGCTATTCCTGGGATTCTGTAATGTGCCCAGGTATGTTTGGGACACCAGTTAACAGGGTTCCAAGGCACATGCAGATGCACGCACACAGAAACCTAGGCTTCCCTGAGCTCGGCATAAGAATGCCAGCCTGGTGCCAACAGGGAGAGAGCTTTGATGCCAGACTGTAGGGAGGGCCAGGACTGCGAGCTGAAGATTTCCACTGACATTCTCATACTTGGGTGCACAAGGCAACTCTGTGCAATGACCAACATCACAGAGGAACTGAAAACAAGCAGAGACGGGGGCTGCAGGGATGCTGAACCTGCTGTCCGCAATGCACTCCACCTGAGGCCCATAGGTAGAATGCGAGGCATATGTTTACTTGGATGGAAATTTATACCCTTATTTTTACTGATTTCCAACTGAAGTTCACCATTTCCTTGTATTATAAACATAGGAAACAAAATCCAGTATTATAAACAGCATCTGTGATTTTGTGTTTCTCATTTGAGATCCGAGGTTCATTTCACCAAATGACAGCTGTCACATCCAATTGAGATAACATTTGTGTTCCCAGCTACTCCAGAGTCCTAGCAGAGAGGAGACTTGCTGCCACCTCTCATTACCTACTGTGATAGTAATGACTCTATTTACTACTATGCAATATGTTTCTGGGTATTTAGGAGCTTGGTTCTACTATAATAGGCTTCTTTTATAATCCTGTGGATTTTGCTGTGTAGATTTAGAAACATCATTCTAGGGAGGTGTATGAAGGTGCAGGACTCCTCTGTACCTGGTGCTGGCAGTCAGTTCTGTCCTGTGTACTTTACAGGTCTGTGCACTGCACTGGCTGGAGGCTCTGACGCAGGAGCAATGAAGCCCTCATTTTATCTGGGACTTCGCTGCAGCATTCATGCTTTGGGAACTCGTGAAGTCTAGGCAAAACAAAATCTTCTAGACATCTGTATCAGCAAAAAGAGATCAAACAGAAGAGCCAGGTAACAGATATTTAAGAGACACTGCTTGGAACTTCCAGAAAGATTTGTGTGGGAAATGGGGAGGGGGTGCTGGCATGGAGTTGAAAGTTCCACAGTAGTGACAGGGCTGGAAACAGTGAAAACATGTGTTTAGTAAAATGGCATCCAGTGTCATATCTGATGTTTCCTACATCCCTGTATTTTACATGCACACACACACACACACACACACAACTGAAATAATAACCTGTATCTCATATTACCTCCTGTACCAGATCATTGGCAAGTTCCAATGTTAATACATTATCATAATGATTACTCTTACAGTCTGAAATAACAAGTAGATTTGATTTGAACAATTCTACTAATTTTGAACATTTAGATTGGTTTCTAGTTATTGCTCTTGAAAGTGATATTCTTAGCAAAACTTTATACATAAGTCACTATTTGCAAAGTATAAAACTTTTCTAAAAAAGCACTTACCAAGTATCATTTTTGCCACTTTGGAGAAAAAGAGTAGTCTTTTCACAGTTGATTATTTTTAATAAACACCATAGGTTTTTTTTTTAATTTTTAAAGTGAAAAGAAGAATCAATTGGCAGAAGAAATAAAACTCAAAGGTGTTACAGAAATGTAAATCATTCCAATTTATTTCAAAAAAATCTTCCCCTACTAACTACTAGTTAGAGAGATGACACCACTAATCAATTCTTGAGTATTGCACAGATGTTTTCTCAAGATATTTGGCCTCAATCATCATTTTAGCCACTTACCAGAGAGCAGCTGAGACTTCAGAACGAACCTATCCATCAGGGCTAAGAAGAGGGAACTGCATTTTTGGAGTGGTAGAATGGACTAGACCAATGAACAGTTTTAAAGAAACTCAGAAGAATTTTTAAGTGGTAAAACTAGGGGCAGGAAAAACCAGAAAGGAAGCAAGGGAAAAATAAATATGCAAAGAAACATAGGAATCAAAAATGCAAATTTTGTAATATTCTAACATGCTAATAGGGGTGAGTGGAATTGGTGCATAGGTCCTGATATATGTAACAGAAGGGTTTGGGAGACTTCAAATGTTTCATTTTTCTCTGGTACATTGAGCTAAGGGTGACCATTTCCTTTGGTAACTGGAACCAGTCTAGAGGAGCTACACTAAAGGAGATAAAGCCCTTCAGCAAAGACAAAGACACTCAACATGGCAACTCATTTAATGCAAGAGAGAGTGGGTGGGGAGGAGCTCTCATTTAACCCAAGAGAGGAGATGTCTCCCTGAAGAAGCAAAGTCAATACGATGGAGCAGATACCGCTAGCCAGAATTGGGGTGCATTGCATCCAACAGATCAATGGACAATGTAAAGAACTGGGTATGAAACTGCTAGCCAGGAGAGGCAGGCAAAGGCTGGATGTAAGGAGCTGAAAATGCTGGTTGTGTGGCCTGAGTTTTATGATGAATGCAATGGACAGGATTTAAACAGAGAAGGCAGAGATTTATATTTTAAAAATAAATCCCTTTTGATGTGATATGTATCATGGACTAGTGAAGTGGAAGAATGGCCCAGGAAGAGCCATTCGTAGACTGTCAGGTTACAAGCACAGAGAGAGCACTGAGAAGGTGACCTAACAGGGACAAGTCAAACTTGCTCTAGAGCTGTAGAGAGTGGAAGCAGCCAGAGGCAGGATATCACTGAACAGGAGGAGACAGCAGTGATGCGCAGGTGATGCTCCACTGTCTGCTCGCAGGCAGGAGAGAAGTCTCGCTTATGGCTTTGCCTGCTCTATGGTAAATGTTCTCCCAACCTGCTGGACCAGGAATAGGGTCAACTCCCTAACCCATCCTACAGACCTCACCTGCTAGGGGAACCCAAGCAGCTGCCTCCCTTCTGCTGAGCAATGGGAGAAAATCAGCTTTCCTCCCATCCCACTGAAAGCAGCAGAGTGGAGGTGCCAATTTTTGTTGTTTTGCTGGAGCACAGGGTACCCTGTAGTTGGCAGAACTGAAACATTTCTTTGTGATTTTTAAGTTACAATGATGATATAAAAAACTAGGGTAAATTCTGAAATTTTAGAATAACATTACAGTAGAAGATACATTGCTAAGAATGGTGTGTTAGAAGAGAGGGGGAATAATTTGAGGCAGATTAGCAGATTTGTCTTACACTTTTGAACTTAAACATTCACTGTAATTTTGATCACACTTGGTTGATGAATGATTTACAGTAACATGTCAAATAAAAGACATTATATTGTATCTTCATCCAGCATAATCACTGTATCTGTCTCTGTGTGATTTCTGGCTGTTACCCAAAGTTGAAATGATCATGAAAGGTAAATAATTATTTTCTTTCTTTAAATTTTATTTTGAAAAGAATAAAACCAAATGAGACAGAAAGGAAAATGGGGTCATTTGAAACAAAAGGATGGACATAGCACAAGATTAAAACCACAATACAAGGTGATCTACAATGGTTACTATGATGTCTTTTGTTATCTTCAATAGAATTGTCTATATCATCAGGCATAGTATAACTGAACATAGCAGTACATAACAATATTAATAAAAAAATTGGAGACATTATAGAACTTCAAAATCATGTGATAGTCAAACCAGAGTGTGTATCCTAGTGAATCTTGTCATCTTTGTGTAGTTGCTTATACTCTCAGACTTGATACTATCGAACATAACAGATTCAAATAAGATCAGTCATAAGAAGACAGTGTAAGTAATACAGCACTTCAAATTAAGTTCATAGGAAGTTAAGGATGGTTACCATAGTATGTCCTGCTATTTTTGGAATAGCTGTCTGTGCCCTCAAATATAGTACAAGTAGACAGACTGGAACAGAATATAATCAAACCAAACAGAGCAATGAGAATTATGTGGTTTTTAAATCCTGGTACACTATTAACAATGTCCTCTGCCTTCCTTTTTAAACAATTCCTCCCCTTTCACTTTGATGGGGTGCATTGTACATTTTGGATCCCACTAACTCCTTCAGTTTTTAGATTAGGGGAGAAGCCCGCCATTTACCTAAGTGGTTCTGAATGTTTTTACCCCTGAGCTTGATCTTAAGTTGTATTCCTTTACCTCTAAAAGCCTCAGGGTTTTCCTTCCTTATAGATGAGTAGTTCTCGACTGCACAAAAGTGTCACATCTTTCCAACCTATCTGCAGCTGCTGGATGAGCTGCCCCTATTTTTCTCTAGTTCCCTGTCACATAACAGCATTATTTTCTCATCTTTGACTTTCAGTCCACAAACTCTTTCAGGTTGATTATATTTCCTATGCAGAGCATCTCGATGGACCATATCTCCTGATCTACTCTGCCTGTGTTTCTTTTTTTTTAGTGTATCCAGACCATCTATCTTAGAGATTATAGCCAACCTTCTCTGCCTCATCTGTGCTATGCTATTTTTCTGCCATTGGTTGTCTACATTTCCCTTTCATTCCACTGTCTGCCCCATTCATTGAGGCCTCTCTTCCACTGTTCCTGAAACCCTGATGTTTTTTCTCTCTATAATGTCCTTCAGTATCTTTTGTAGGGTTGGATTGGTGATTATGAACTTCCCCAGTTCCTCTTTGTCATGGAAGCATCTTGTTTCTCCATTAATTTTGAGAGATAGTTTTGCAGGATACATCAATCTGGGCTGGAGGTTATTTTCTTTCAAGGCCTGGAATACTTTTCTCCAAGCTCTTCTTGATTTGATGGTTTGTGTCGAGAAGTCTGTCTTGATTTTGATGGGTTTTCCTTTAATCTGTTTCCTTTAATCTGTTTCTTATCTCTGAAAGCTGTTAATATTCTTTTCTTGTGATGAATTTCTGGGATCTTGATTATCATATGTCTGGGTGTAGATCTGTTTTGGTTGTAGCTGGCTGGAGTTCTGTATGCTTCATATATCTGAATATCATTTACTTTCCTATGCTTCGGAAGTTTTCCTTAACTATTTCTGTGAATAGCCTTTGTATTTCCTTTGTGTTTACCGCTGCTTCTTCACTCACATTTTTTATTCTTAAGTTATAGATTCTCTCGTCATCTTCTAGCATTGTATTGTTACTTCCTGGCTCCTCGTCATTTTTAAGAGATCTTTCCTTTCATGATCACACCTTGCAAATCTATCTTCAAGTTTTAATAGTCTATCTTCAGTTTATTTCATTCAATTTTGCCAGCTTTTAATGGAGTTTTTAATTTCCTGGTAATCTGTTTGAATCTGTTTCATGTATTCTACATTTTTTTATACTCTGCACTGAAGGTTTCCCTCTTTTTTCTGTGTTTTTCCATTCTTCCATTTGTGTCTTCTTGAGAGGTGTTTAGCATTTCTTTTATTAATCTTTTTAAAAATTTTATTTAAAGAGAAAAAAAGCAAACAAAGCAAAACAGAATAAAGGGTAGCTACAATACAGAATTCCAAGGAAAAAAGGAAAAGAACAAAAAAAATCCACTAAGAAATCATTACTTGACAAATTACATAATGACATCTTGGAAATAGTTGTTGAAATTACAAAATTAAAACATGCAAAGTAGACATTCAAGCAGTGAGACTGTTAGTAGTTCTGCTCCATGATCTGACAAAAAAAGCAATATGGTCATCCAACCTACACTCTCAAACATACATGCAATTATATCAAAAGGGTAAAATTAAACACAAAAAAATGGAACAAAGTGGGTCACAAGAAAGCAATGTAAGAGACATAAATTTTAAAGCTAGACAATCGGAGATATTCACTCTCTATCATACTGACTCTTGTTTTCTTCCAAATAGTTGTCCATATTATCACATACAGGGAATTCACATGAAACAACCTAGTATGGAATTGATCTGAGTAGGACGAGGAGAGCATTTCTGGTCTTCAAGATCAGACATTAGGGAAGCCAAGAATGGCTGTCATAGTATTTCTCATTCTCCTCAAAACAGCTGTCCATACCTTCATATGTGTTGAGCTTAAACAAGACAAAGCAAGCCAAAATCACTTTGAACAAAAAGTGATAGTTTTGCTGGATTTCACATCATGGCATTATGGAATCAGCACTGGGTAATGTAGTGTCTCTTTTTCTTCAAAGTAGTTGTTCATTTCAACATTTGTTATGTAGTTGGTTCTCGTAAACTGTTTATAATCTCTACACATGCATGAGTCTCTACATGTATATCTATCCTTTCTGTATTAGAGGTAAAAACAAAACAAAGCAAGATAAAACAAAACAATTCCTAGAAAAGCATGAGGCAAAAAAGTCGCATAAAACCACAATACAAGGTGATCTACACTGGTTACCATGATGTCTCAGCAGTATATAACAACATTAATAAAAACAAAGCATTGGAGATATTATAGGACTTCAAAAGCAGGCAATAATCAAATCAGCATGGGTATCTTGTGAATCTCGTTATCTTCAGTGTAGTTGCTTATACTCTTAGACATGATGCTATCAATCCTAACAGATTTAAATAAAATCAGTCAATACAATATAGCAATCTAACAAGCCAGATTCAAATTAAGATAAGTCATAAAAAGACAGTATAAGTTATACAGGGCTTCAGTTTAAGTTGATAGGAAATTAAGGATGATTACCATAATATGTCCTCTTATTTTGGGGACAGCTGACAGTGTCCTCAAGTCTAGCGTAAGTAGACAAACTGGAACAGCATGTAATCCATCAAAGCAGAGTGATGAGAATAATGTAAATTTTAAATCTTGTTACCCCATTAACAATATCCTCTGCCTTCCTTTTTTAGACAATTCCTCCCCTTTCACTCCCATGGGGTGCACTGCTTGTTTTGGGTCCCACTGCCTCCCTATATAGAGCATCTCAATGGACCCTATCTCCTGATCTACTCTGCCTGTGTTTTTCTCTGTTAGTATTTCAAGGCCCTCTATACTAAAGATTACAGCCAATCTTCTCTGCCTCATTTCTGCTATTCTATTTTTGTACCATTGGTTGTCTATTTTTGTCTTCCACTACACTGTCTGTCCCATTCCCTGAGGCCTCTCTGCCACTGTTCCTGAAATGCTCGTATTCTTTCTTTCTCTCTCTAAAATGTCCTTCAGTATTTTTTGTAGGGTTGGATTGGTGGTCACAAATTCTCCCAGTTCCATCTTTCTTCTCCATTAATTTCTAGAGAACGTTTTGCAGGATACATCAATCTGGGCTGGAGGTTGTTCTCCTTCAGGGCGTGAATTATTTCACTCCAAGCTCTTCTTGATTTGATGGTCTGTGTTGAGAAATCTGCCAAGATTTTGATGGGTCTTCCTTTATAGGTGATATGTTTCTTTTCTCTGATGGCTTTTAATATTCTGTTCTTATATTGAATTTCTGAGATCTTGATTACTATGTGTCTGGGTATAACTCTGTTTTGGTTGTAGGTGGCTGGAGTTCTGTATGATTCTTATGTCTGCATATCATTTGCTTTTTCTATGTTTGGGAAATTATCCTTAATAATGTCTGTGAATACCCTTTGCAATTCTTCTGTTTTGACTCCTGCTTCTTCATTCACATGCTTTATTCTTAAGTTATAGATCCTCTTATAATGCTCTAGTCTTTGTATTGTTACTGCCTGCTTCCTTGTTATTTTTAAGAGATATTCCCTTTCATGATCATGCATTGCAAGCCTATGTTAAATTTTTGATAGCCTATCTTTAGTTTCTTTCAAGCAGTTTTGCCAAATTTCTATGGAGTCTTTAATTTCCTGGTAATCTCTTTGAATCTGCTTTGTGAATTCTAAGTTTGCTTTATATTCTTCATTGAATGTTACTCTTCTTTTGTGTTCCTCCATTCTTCTGTCTGTGTCTTCTTGAGAGATTCCCAGCCTTTCTTTTATTAATCTACTTAACTCTTGTTTAACTTGAATTAATATTTCAGTTTTGATCTAATTTATGAGGTCCCAAGATATCTCTTTATGTCCACTGACACTGTGTTTGATATTGCATGTTTGCTGCCCTCAATCTCTTTTATATTTACCTCCCCTGGATCAATATTCTCAGGGTTGGGGGCTGGGAGCTTTTTCTTATTTCTCTCTCTTGTCATGTTTTTGGTTCCTTCCATACAAGTGTATAGTGTAATTCCCAACCCCTTTTCTTGTTGGTTAGGTTCCTCTGGAGCACACAGGCTAGGGGCTTCTGCCCTCTGCAGTCCACTACTATCAGAGATTGAAGTGCAAGCAAGGTCAGTATATGCTGGCTCCTCCCCTCTGGGCAGGTCAACCTTCGCGGGCCTTCACTGTGTCAGGGAATTAATTTATTTGTGATGACTGGGTCCCTACCAGGGGGGAGGCCCAGTCCAAGCAGACCCCACCAATCCGCTCTGTGAGGGGAGCAACCAACTGAAGCTGCTTCCTTACAGAGCTAGGGCTGTCCTGCCTAACTCCAACATGTCCAGTTGGTTGCCCCTTTCCCATGGGAGGGTCTTATTCCTATCACTCACTGCATGTTGATGCCTGTCCCTGAGAGCTGCTAGGCTCCCCAACCTCTGACCTCAGTGCGGCTGTAGCGTGAATTCACGATTCCTCTGGGTGGGTTGCGTGCAGGGCCGTTTCCAGGTGAGTTATGTGCAGGGCTGTTCAGCTCCACACTCGGGGCTGCTCAAGCCAGTCGCATCAATGCAGGTTCAGTCACTCAAGTTGTTCTCGGGAATGAATTCAGGTGGCTCGGTGACAGTGCCATGCTCACTGATCTTAGCTTCTCTAATGGTAGCCCTGGGACCTCATATTTGAGTAGTTTCTTTGACTTCCATTTCTTCCTGGGTTGAGAGAATCCATCTCCCTCTGTTTGGGTCTCTCCAGGGTGTTCTATTCTAGCATTTGAGCTGTCTCTCTCAGAGAGGGTCCATATCCTGCTACCTCTAGGTCCACCATCTTTTTTTTTCTCCACAACTGACCTATTAATCTTCTTATATCTTACTTTACTTGTATTAGTATTTCTGTTTTGAGTTCTTTAATGTCATGAAGATATTTCTTTATGTCAGCTGATGCTGTTTCCAGTATTGCATGTTTGCTACCCTTGATCTCTTCCGTATTTGCCTCTCCTGCTCCCATATTCCCCGGGTTGGCAGCTGGAGACTTTTTCTTGTTTCTCTCTCTTGTCATGTTTCTGGTTTCTTCCAGATAGGTGTTATAATGAAGGTCCCAAGCCCTTTCTGTATTGGTTACGGTTACTCTGAAACATGCTGGCTAAGGATTGCTGCCCTCTCCAGTTTGCTGTTGATCACTGAGGTACAACCAGGGGTAGTGCAGGCTGGCCCCTCCTCTCTGAGCCAGTCAATCACTGGGGCCCTTCACCATGTTAGTGTGTGTTGCATGGATGGAACCAGTTCGGGGCAGTTTCAGGGGCAACTTTGTCCCTGGCTATTGTGTCCCTCCCAGGGGCGTGACCCAACCCAAACAGTTCCCCACCAATTTGCTCTGCACTAGGAGTGGCCAACTGAAGCTGCTACTGTTCAGGGTTCAGGCCCATCCTGCCTGATTCCAATATGTCATCCAGTTGGGCACCCTTTCCTGTGGGAGGACCAAATTCTGAGCACTTACCTCAGGCCAGTGCAGATCTCCATGCTGGCTCTGTTCTCTGTTGTGATGCATCCTCTCACCAATGGCCCTAGGCTCACCCACCCCCGACTTCAGCATGACCGCAAGTCATCTGACTCCAGGGCCCCTAGCACAGCGTGGGACTGGCTCCAGTGAGAGCGTGTCTGGCTCAAGGCTTCTGTCCACGTTTTTCTTTTCTTCTTTTCTTTTCTTTTCTTTTCTTTTTCTTTTCTTTAGTTTCTTCCTGGGTCTTGAGAATGCCTCTCCTTTCATCTGGTCTTCTCCAGGGTGTTAAATTCTAGCATCTAAGCTGCTTCTCTCAGAGAGGCTCTGTACCTTGCTACTTATCAATCTACCATCTTCTCAGCCAGGTAAACATTTTTGAATCAATTTAGGGCATTAAGGCAGCTACAGCAGCATAGCTAAAAGTAGAAAAGAAGACTTCCAGAGATGCTTGAAAAAGTGGCAAGAATGATGGGGCAAACCATGCAGCAATATTTTAAGGTAGATTAATGGCAATGTTCAAACCAAGCAGGAATATTTTGAGGTAGATTAATGGCAATGTGTCTTTTACTGTAAAAACTTGTTTTGAAATTTGAACACTCAATATACACTTTGATCGTACTCCATATGGCATGAGGAATTCCTCAAGTCCAAAAGGCAGAGAAGAGATGGAAAGGCTATAAAGGTTGGACTAAAATCACCAATACTATAGGGCACCAGAAGGATGGGATACTAGAGAGGGCATCAGCAGTGTGTAGACATCACAAGTGAGTACTGGTCCCAAGCTTGGTGGTAACATTTTGTTTATCCAGACATGGTGGCAAAGGAAACAGTAATGTTGTAGTTGATATATAGATCTTCAACCAGAGCTTTATGTGTTCACAGAGGAATCTTTGAGAGGTGATTTTATCATGGGGGCATGATAGTCATTAGAGGCTTAGTCCATGGATGAGTTTATAGTCAGGTGTGATGTTGAGAGGAGAAGGCTGGTTAGTCATGGCCCAAAAGAGTGTATTTCTCTCCTTCTTCTATGGTCAGTCTCCACTTCTTGCCTTCCATTCTATGAGCCAAACTCCTCTGCCATGCCCCTCTGTCATACTGCCCTGTGTTGGAGCCAGCAGACTATGAACTGAAACTTCTTCAAATTATGAGCCGAAAAATTCACCAATTCCTTAAATTGTGTGTGTCAGGTATTTTGTTCCAGCAATGTAGAAAGTAATTAGGACACACTTTGGTGTCAGAGATGTGGGGCCATTGATCTGATACTACTTGACCATGCATAACTGGCTTGTGGGAGGAATTTAAAAAGGGTTAGAGATGCCAAGTGAAGAGGCAGCTCTAGAATGCTGATCTGAGCATGATGAGAGATTCTGTTTGGAGCTCAGAAGACCAGAAAGTTGACCATAATGGCACCAGTAAAGACCAAGCTTTAGAGGTTTCAGATGGGAATAAGGGCCCCATTGGCATTGGACTCCAACTCATGTGTTTCATGCTCTGTCCTAATAATTTGTCTGCATTTTGCTCAGGTCTTGAAATTTCCTGGGAGGCAAAGATTAAGATAGGAGACTAATAAACCTGGCAGAGGAAATTTTAATTTCAACCTGGCAGCCAAACATTCTGACTATGATTTGGGTGCTATAGGGGACTTTTAGTCTGCTCTATCTGGAAACAGATTAGTTGCCAAAAAGATTAGCATTAAGAAAAAGCCAAGTACTTTGGAAAAAGACAATAGGACCGATGACTTGATGCTATCATGGGAACCAATAGACCCCTACCCTTTGATGGCTCAAAATCGCAAAAATGGAAAAATTTGCTTTGGGAAGAGACCCCTACCACATCCTGCTCCAGAATAGTAGTGTCCTAGAGGATGGGAATTGATTCCCTAGGATTCAGTTCAGCTGCTCAGCCATCCATGATACAAAGGCCTCTGCACTTACCAGCAAGACACAAAAGGTCTCTGCTCAAACTTATGGTGTCATCCACATAGTGCAAGTTTTCCAGGCATGCAAAATGTAACAGTTGTGTAGTCAGGAAGGTTTCTACCTAGATTTTAGAATAAGGGCTGGAAGGCCAAGCAGTGTGCCCCTGAGAGGGCAGTGTGTGATGCTATAAGTATGAAGCCTACAGTACAATGGAGACACCAGAAAATTGGAGGATCCAAGAACATGGAATCTTTAAGGAAAGCCATAAGAAATGAGAAAAACAAATCCAAGAGAGAAATCATGAAGGCTACAACTATTTGCAATGTCACGGGGTCAGTGCTAGCTAAGCCCTTTGGAGTTCACAGCTCATCAAAATTTGCTCAAGATGCTTGTTTCAAAACATGAAACAAGATTTCATGTTTTCCTTGCAAAATTTCTGTTTTGCTTTGGTGCTATTCCCTTACTTCTCCTTAATTGGAAAGAGAGTATTTATTCTGTGCCCACAGT
Organism: Dolichotis patagonum; assembly: GCA_004027295.1. Taxonomy (NCBI): domain Eukaryota; kingdom Metazoa; phylum Chordata; class Mammalia; order Rodentia; family Caviidae; genus Dolichotis; species Dolichotis patagonum. Next base: position 87,195 of record PVJX010004624.1, read on the forward strand.
ATTTATTCTGTCTCATCAGTGTTTAATTTTTTACTTTTACAAGGCTCACAGCTAAGAGTTTGAATTAAATATCAGAAGTCACTTTGGACTTGAACTTTTTAGCATTTCTGAAATTGTCAGGACTTTCGCAAGTCTTAGAGATAGACTAAATATTCTTTGCATAATGCAATAACCATGAATCTTTTGGGGATCAGAGATAGAATATAGAGATTATATCTTAGTGTCTTCTCAAAGCCTCATGTTAAGTAATTGGATCATGGGATTGTGATACTCAATGAATTAGTCCACTGATATGTTTATAGTTGGGTGTGATTTTGAGAGCTGAAGCCTGGTGGGACATTGCCCAGAAGGGTCTATTTCCCTCTCTTCCCTTGCTTCCTCTGCGTTACCTGGCGGCCATTCTCTGAGATGTTTTTTTTTTTTTTTTCTGTCATGTAGCACTGCCTTCCATCCTTGTTTGGAGTCAGCAAACTGCGGCCTGAAACCTCTACAAACTGTGAGCCAACATAAACCTTTAATTTTGAGTGTAGGGTGTTTTGTCCCCAACAAAGAAATTAATAAGGATAGATGGGTTAGCTAGGATGGGATTAATTCTAGATGAGAATGATAATAGTTCAATCAGCAGAGATAGGAATAACTGAGAATTGGTGTGTCAGCTTTCCATCACTATAGCAAAACGTCAGAAGCAAAGTAAAGCAGGATTATTTGACTTTCAGACACTGTGTCCCTGATTGATTGACACATTCATTGCTTCTAGGCCTGTGTTGAGGCAAAGCATCATGGGGGAGACCAAAAAAGCAAACTAATCACCTCAGACAGGTGAGAAGCAGAGAGAAATATAAGAAAGGGCCAGGGGAAAATGCCGCCTTCAAAGGTTTGGGTCCAGTGATTTACTTTCCCTCCCTGGGTGCCATCTCCTAAAGTTTCCACACCCCACCATAACGTCATCAAATTTGACGCCATCCATGATGAATCCGTTTGTAAAGTCAGAGCCCTGATGATCACGTTATGTTTGAGTACTGCTGCATTGAGGAACAAGCCTTTAACACATGATCTTCTGGCAGATGTTTGAGACTCAAACTGTATTAATAGTTATACCTGCATTTGCAAGAAGAAAGTGTTCCATAGACTAGAAGGATGGATACTAATTTCACTTAGAAAGAATACTGGTGATAAACGAAGTATTCCTTGGTTTTCTAAATTTCTTTCTTTCTTTTTTTTTAGTTTTCTAAATTTCTAATGGCACATGCAAATCTGTGGAAGTCCACGCAGAGAGAACATTATCAAGTGCAAAGAAGCAGTGACCTGAGTGAGCGAAGAAGAGTTCTGGAAGGCAGGAGCCCTCTGCTCTTTCAGTTTTAATGCAGATTGGGCACAAGGCAGAACAGGGCTGAGTGTTCAGGAATCACACTCTGGCAGTGTTCACAGGTGCTGGCAATGTTTGTTAAGTAGGAGTTTGTGATACACTGGGATCCTGGGAGATTTTCCCAGAATGGTGAAGGGGAGGGAAGAGTTTCTCTGTAGTTCAAAGATGGAGGACCAGCTCTTGAAAGTAGTAAAAGTAAACAAAAGAAAGAGCAAGGACTTCCCCTGTGGGTCGGTGATGCCAAGACATACTTTAGAACACAGTAAAAGTATGAAATAAAGAAGGAATGTTTTTCTAAAGTATTGGGCATGTTACTGGTGCCCATTTGCCATCTAGACTTTTGTTGTAAGAACTGTACCATTTTCCCCCTAAAAGCACCAGAGCAGAAAGCAGGCAACTTTGATCATTCTTATAGAGCTCTGTCTCTTATCTGACCTTAGCTCTTCTGTTTCTAACACAGTACACTACTCTTAGTTCTTGTGTCTCTAAACAGCTGCCTGTTTTTTGAGACTCTTTAATTTTTCTGCAGAAACAAAACAATTGCAAATTCTAAGGATTCATTTCCAAGTTGTTAAAAACTCACTTTGACACTGAAACAGATGCAAGGATCAAAGCAAAAATCCCTCAGCTTATTGCCAGTTAGTAAATTCAAAGGAGGGAGAAATCTGTCAGATTCACAGGGTGAGAATAGTTTCATCAGCTAACATCTGGCCAAAAGAATGTTAATGCACTATGTTACCTTAGTGAACTTCAGGGGAGACCTAAAATATTTTGAATTATTATTTAGAAAATGCATTAAAAGATCTATATAAAATGTCTAAATTTTATAACATAGAAATTGAATATTTGCATTCTTGCAGAGAATCAGTTTGTCATTGGTTATGTATTTGTACATTAACTTAATAAGTAAGATTTTGATTTGCTACATGAAAAGCCTAACATTAACAGAGAAAATATGAGTTTAATCTTTTCATTTAAGCTGGAAATCATGGAGATTATAGGTAGATTTTTCTCTTATACATTTAATTACTTCATGAAATGCACTGGCAACCCACAGGTATAACCCTCAGAGCTAATTGGACTTGCTAGCAATTGACAGACAGTGCAAACACAATATGGCAAAGGCATTAAAATCAAAATTTTTATCAGTTTCTAATTAAGATTGAGTTAAGATAGAAATGTGATCAAAAATGTTGAAAAATTCTGAAATTCCTGTGCAAGACCTTGAAAATTGCCAGACAAAGATAAAATGCATTGCAATGATAGCAAAAGGTGTGAAATTATCATCGCTCTAAGTGACACAATAGAGTTGACTGTGGATTAGTGAGGTACAGAGAGCGCTCTCCAGGTAGAAAGTCATTAATTTTCTCAATTCAGCTGAGGTTGCTCCGTGGTTTGTCTACTTCATTTCACTCTCTGTTTGCGGCCCATCCTTTTGAGCATTTCTCACTGAGGGTGGTGTGGTGTGGGCCCATGTCTAGGTCATTGTCACATACCTGGTTGTTTTCCACAAGGCCTGGGAAAATGTAAACTCTTATTTGAGGGACTGTATGGAGGCTCAGGTCAAGGGAATCTCCTCTGGGCTGCAGCCCTGCAGTATGAGGGGTGGGGGAGAAGCATAGTTCAGAAAGAGCAGGGAGAGGGGCTGCCTGTGAGAACCTGGTGTACGTTTCCTATAAACCAGTACCAATGTCTTCTTCCTAGCGTTGACAGAGACAACCACAATATTGCCATTTATTGTGGTTCCATCACATGCTGACCTATAGTCTTTACAAATACAATATTATTTAATCTTACCCAAAATACAAGCTATTATCATTCCATTAGAGCTGTAATTCCAAATTGATTTGTCTGCTTCCACTCCGCAGCCCTAATGGAGGAAGAATGTCTTGGAAGAGCAAAACTAATGTTACTGAAACAGAAAACAGGGTCACCCAATTTTAATCTACTGGGACACAAGAAATAGCTAATCTAATGAAAAACAAGTGTAATTTTATTAGAAAATATAATACTGTAGCTCTCATTATGTTGGAAAGTTAAAGGGTAAAAAAGATTACAATTATATCTAGAAGTGACAGACAAGCATAGATTTTAACTCAAACCATCATTTTTAATAAAAATTCCAACACATAAATAGATGCAATGTACCAAAGCTGAAATGAGTGGACATCATCAAAGTAAACCTCCAACACTCAAACTTGGTTGCTAGTTTGACTCAACTGCAGATCTTTTGAGATTCTTGGTGCCACAAAATTACACCAGAATCTATAGGGAGGGGGAAAATTCATGCATCAGTATTTCTGTTTGTTTTGGTTTTACCCTCCTCAAATCATTCTAATGTTTCACCCAAATTGAGAAAAAGAAAAAAAAATCCAAAATGTTGGAAAACTCAAAGGCAGCATCATTAAAACTAGGGGGATTTCAGTTGAAGGTTGTTGGAAAGATGGGCATCAATTTGTTTGAAAATTCCAAGTCTATGAGGAGTCTCCTGTGGAACATGTTAAGTACCAGTCCTGGGTTTTGTCCCAGTATATTCTTGATCTCTTGCACATATGAGCCATCACCATCATTTTAATTGGAGCATCCCAAGAGAACCACTGGGGAAACCATACCCATGACAGGACTGGCCCCAGATAATGTGTGCCGGAAATGTGACAGTGAAGAGCAAAGTCTTCTGGAAGGGACATGGCTTCTAGTATGAGACTGTGCACATTCTCACACAAATGTAAGGCTGTCACCTGTAGCAGTCATAGCCATTGTTGTATAGTAACTAACAGTATTTACTAAATTCATCACCTGTAGTTTGCTGGACCGTTTTGGGGTGTTAACTGTAGGAATCCGTTTTATAAATGTGCTTAAGGTTGTGTTAACTGCGTCCATTGTCAGTAACCAATGTCAAATGTACATTGTTAAATGTGTTAGCTCTGACCACTGGTAGCCATGGTAACCATACTCATTGTCAGATGCGATAAGTTTAATTTCCTGTCAGCTCTTGTACTGTAGGCAGTACTAACTGCTGTCACTTCCATCCTTATCAGCTGTGCTAACAGTAGCCATGGCAGTTGTGGTAGCTGTACTCATTGTAAGCTCTGTTAACTTTGTCAGTCAGTGGCTTTGGTAAGGGCAGCCAGTGGCAGCTACATGAATTGTAGTCATCTTCGCTTGCTGACGATACAATTGTCAGTTGTTCAGTGTATAATTGTTAGTTTTAAAAATGTAACCAAGGGTATGTTAAATTTATCCAGTTGACTGTGGCAATTATTTCATTGTCAGCTGTGCAATGCTGTCCATTATCACCTGAAGTAAATGTGTGCATTGTCACCTGTGACAGCTGTAGCCACTGACATTTGTGGTAACTGTATACATTGTGAGCTGCGGTAACTTTATCCATTGTTAGC